>PITA01002558.1:0-158244 GCA_004023965.1 Spilogale gracilis | reverse complement strand
TGAATTACCCTACTTCCCATTTACTTTCCTTCTCCTACTGTCTTCTATATTACCCCTTATGCACCATAAGTAAGTGAAACCATGTGATACTTGACTTTCTCTACTTGGCTTATTTCACTCAGCATAATCTCTTCCAATCCAGTCCATGTTGCTACAAAAGTTGGATATTCATCCTTTCTGATGGAAGCATAGTATTCCATTGTATATATGTACCACATCTTCTTTATCCATTCGTCTGTTGAAGGGCACCTTGGCTCTTTCCACAGTTTGGCGATTGTGGCCATTGCTGCTATGAACATTGGGGTACATATGGCCCTTCTTTTCACTATATCTGTATCTTTGGGGTAAATGCCCAGTAGTGCAATTGCAGGGTCATAGGGTAGCTCTATTTTAAATTGTTTAAGGAACCTCCACACTATTTTCCAAAGCGGCTGCACCCAGAATCACACATTATCAACACTATCGACAAATATTTGGGGACGCCTGGGTGGCTTAGTTGGTTAAGCATCTGCCTTTGGCTCTGATCATGATCCCAGGGTCCTGGGATCAAGTCCTGCTTCAGACTCCTTGCTCAGCTAGGAGCCTGCTTCTCCCTCTGCATCCTTGTGCTCTCTTTCCCTCTCTCTCTCTCTCTGACAAATAAATAATTAAAATATTAAAACAACAACAACAACAAAACCCCAAATGTTTGGTGTTTATCACTTCACAGTTAGTCTAGCAGTCAGTTAGTAAATAACCCATGACAAAGCCTCTTTAGACTTTAGGCTTGCAATGCAGTGTTTAGGAAGTAAACAAAGTTATGGAAATGTGCAAAAGCATTGGATACTAAAGTTAACAACAAGACACCAGGAAAACAAGTTCAGCACAGTGTTATTTTGGGGGAAGAGAAGTGAATCCCATTCTGTTATGTTTCTACAAAAATAAGCTTAAGACTAGGATTTAGGTAGGGTCAGGATGGTACCATTGAAGTAAAGCCATCATAAATTAGATTATTATTGTTGATTAAATATAGTAATATAAGTTAAAGTGCATTTTACTTAACACATGTATTTTTTTCTAATTACAAAAAGAGCTATTTTAGAAAATCTGGAAAATATATGATCAAGGAAAAGTCTTGCATAATTACAGCACCCAAAAATAATCATGCTACTGTATTTATATTTCATCGTTGGAACTTGGCTATCATGCTTACAGTTTTGTAATTGGCTTTTTACTTTAAATAAATTCTTAACCAATATGATTTTTGACACTGATCACAAAGTATCCCATTTGTATTAGTTTTCTACTGCAGCAGTAACAAATTACTGCAAATGTAATGGCCTGAAATAATAGAAAGGTATTCTCTTGTAGCTCTGTAGGTTAGAAATCTGATATATACTAAAATCAAGGTGTTGGCAGGGCTCTCTTCTTTTCTGGCAGGCTTGAGAAGGATCTGTTTCCTTGCCTTTTCCAGCTTCTACAGGTTGACTGCATTCCTTGGTTCATTGCCCCTCCTCTATCTTCAGAGTCAGAATCACGGAGTCTCTCTGATTGCATGGTTGTCATGCCTCCCCCGGGACCGCAGATGAGAAAGCTTCCTTGCTTTTAAGAACCCATGTGATTAAATTGGTCCCATCTGATAATTCCGGATAATCTCCCTTATTTTAAGGTCCTTGATTTAATGACATGTGCAAAGTCCCTTTACCATGTAAGATCATATATTCATTTACAGGCTCCTGGGATTATGAGTTGGACATCTTACAGGTAAAGAGAGTGTTTTTCTGCCTGCCACACTATTGGTGGTAATAATTCATTAAACCCATTCCCTTTCACTGGACATTGGTTTCAAGATTTTCAAAAATAATGTGTAACAAATATTTTTCCACATAAGTCTGGGCAAACTTGAATATTTCCATAGGGCAAATTTCTAAAATTGGAAATTCAAGTCAAAGGCTGATTTTCCAAATGGCAAAGCTCTTGACATATTGTTGAATTTACTTCTTGAGAAGTCTAAACTCATCTCTCCAGTAGTCTATGAAAAATGCCTAATTTTGCATCTGGGCAACTGGGAACTATGTAACTAGTCATTAATATGTGACAAATTGACAAGTGAAAAATGATATCACATTATTGTACAAACTGCATTTCTTCGCTTACTAATAAGCCTAACCCACCCCCCCCCATATTTCTGCTGACTGTTTGTATTTCTTACATTTTGAAAATGGTTTATTTAACTCTTGCCCATTTTTAATTGGGATTTATGTGTTTATTTCTCAAATTGATTTCTAAGGGTTATCTCTACATTAATGGTATTAACTCTTTTTAACATAAGATGCTAACATTTCAACTTTGTTATTCACTTCTTAAATTTTTAAGATATTTTTTGACATTCAGAAGTTTTTTGTTTTGTTTTGTTTTTTTAAGATTTTATTTACTTATTTGACAGAGAAAGAGATCACAGGTAGGCAGAGAGGCAGGCAGAGAGAGGAGGAAGCAGGCTCCCTGCTAAGCAGAGAGCCCAATGCGAGCCTCGATCCCAAGACCCTGAGATCATGACCTGACCCGAAGGCAGAGGCTTTAACCCACTGAGCCACCCAGGCACCCGGCATTCAGAAGTTTTACACAGTTGAACTTTTGAGCATTTTTTATTACTAGTTTTAAGGTTAGAAAGTTCACTATCACGCCAAGATTAGGTATGGTCCAAGTCACAGTCCAAGAAAAATCTCACTCTAATTTTTATTGGAATTGTTTTAAAATATAAAATCATGGAGAGTTAATTCATTTCCTCAACATTATAAGACTTCCATTTTTAAGTTCTCCATTTTACCTCTGGTAAGTATTCAATGTATTCATCATATAAATGTCCTGTACATTTTAATTAGATTATTCCTATAGTTTATCTTTTTGTTGCTATTGTGGGAAAATGTGCTTTATCATATATATGCACTTATTATTGTGAATATGTATGATATTAATGTAAATATATGAAAAATCTATCATTTTATATCTATTTTGTAACTAGCTATACCTCCTTGCATTAGCTCAACTCAAACTACCACAAGCAAAAAGCATATTTTATTATAGCAACTCTGAGGCATCTTACATAACCCAAAGGGAGGGCTGCAGCTGCCTCTCAGAATGAACTAAAACTGGGCTTTCCTATCTCTTGGCTCTGGAACTCTCCAACTGCTTGTTCCATCATTCGTTCTGTCTCCCAGCAAATACTTTGAACCAAATAAAAGAGGATATAACCTCCAATAACATTCAAATTTTACATTTTGCAACTGCAGCCACCCATCTCTAGCTCACTGCCTTGCTGTCTTGTTGTTCTCCCACTCTTGCTGTCTCTTGCTAAAATGCCCTGGGAAGAGACTATTGGTCAGATCAATTGCATCTTCTACTTTTGGAAGAGTTGGTGATGGCCCAGAGGCCAAAGGCCAGTAACAGTTTATGTTGGAGGAGGGGAGTTGTGGGGAGGGAGAAGAGGGTGCTGATTATTTGGCCAACAGTCAAGTACATGTTCATTACGATCCTCTTGAATTTTCTAGTTAAATAATCATGTATTGTATGGATTTGCTTAAATCACCTATAACATTAAACCATAGTAGTAATAGTGGACATCTGAACCAAAATAAAAATACTTTTTTAACTTCTTAATTCTATATTTTGTTTGTTAGTTTGTGATGCTTTTTATCATACAGAGGAAGGGTCTGCCCCAGTTTCTAAGACTGCAACAAAAATGGGTGTTGAGCCTGGTGGCTCACTGCTCATATGTAGAGCACATGACTGTTGATCTTGGGGTTGTGAGTTCGAGCCCCACACTGGGTGCATAGACTATTTTAAAAAAATGAATGTTGGGGCGCCTGGGTGGCTCAGTCATTAAGTGTCTGCCTTGGGAGTCCTGGGTTCGAGCCCCACATCGGGCTCCCTGCTCGGCAGGAAGCCTGTTTCTCCCTCTCTCACTCCCCCTGCTTGTGTTCCCTCTCTAGCTGTGTTTCTCTCTGTCAAATAAATAAATAAAATTCTTTTTAAAAAAAGAATGTTGAATTTTACTGAATCTGTTTCTGGTTTTTATCCTGATGGCCACATGTTTTTCTCCTATAACCTGATGATGTGACATTTTCTTATTAATGAATGTTCTAATATTAAGTCATTCTTATTTTAATAGAACCATGTTCTTATGATTACATGTTTTGGATTGGCCTAACTCATAGTGTTAGGAAAAGTATTTCTTTTAGGAATGCTCATTTACATGACATTTTAATTAAGGGGTAAAGATGAAAGAGATATTTGTGTGCTCCATAATAGATGTTAATAGTTTGAATTGACTATGGAGTTTTTATTTTTGTTAAAAAGTCGTTCTGAAAGGTCTGAGCTTGATGAGAGAGTTCACTATATAACAGAGGGGAGGAAAGTATGATCTGGGGAGGAGACCCTGACAGAATGTGGGCTATCTTCCTGACTCCACTGGTGGTCACTTGTGATATCAGTAACAGAGGAGTAAAAGCCAGAGACCTGAAGCTAAAGGAATGTCAATGCCTGACATTCTGATCCAGAGGATAGAAGGTAAGACAACAGCCTCAAGTGAGCATCATCCCTTGGTTCTCTATCTGTAAATAGTTTGTAGTGATCAGTTAGACCCTTATGTCCCTTACCCTTTCATGATCTTTTACTTGAAAAGGGACAGAAGTGAGAGTTGTGGCTAATTTATGCAGAGGCATTTTCTTAGTGGTTTTCTTTATGGCATTGGGGCATCTGAATCTTAGTCTAACTTCTGACAAGCCCCTTTGGGAAGATAATAAGATAATCCATACTCATGCAGTTCATCCAATGTTCCTGCTAATGCAGTGCATTCACCCCTCTAATTCAACACAGGAAGAGCCCTGAAATCCCTGAGCAGGATCAGTGCTAGTTCAGCATCGGTTGTCATGTACCCAACCTAATGCTTTGGCTTTACTCTGCCCAGTAATTAGTTTTGTAAAGTGTTGATGGATTGGGACTAAGCATTTTCAAGAGCCTCTGCAGAGGCCAAGTCCAGGCTTGAGCTGGACCAGTGGGAGTGGGTTTGGGGTGGACCAAGAGCCCAACAGGGAAGACCTTCTTGCAACCCTAGCAGCCACATTAACTATAGTCATGGATAATTCTGCTTAGACCATGATGTGTTATCTGCCATTGTATTTGTGAATTGGTATTGCAGATATTTCATTTAGCTCTTTTGATTTGAGGGAAGACCTATGAAGGCAGACTGATGATTCATTAAGATCGCACTTCATGAAGTGAATTTGGAGGCTTTACCTCTTTCTCCTTGTGCTTATATATCATAAGAATCATATAATCTCTTTCTTTGAAAAAAGTTTACTTATTAAACTTCCCAGTCTTTCCACAAATAATTTCCAAGATTCTTGCTCTTTTTAGATCACCAGTTTATGCCTGATCTGCCTTTGTATGTGCATTTGTTTATTTTTTAAGGGTTTACATTTTTGTTGAAAGATTAGGATGACAGTGTTTACACTACTTCATGAAGCACTCCAAAGAAATAGAAGAACAATCATTTTGTACAAAATATAAACTGATTAACCTACACAGAGAAACTTAAAGGATCCTATTTTAAATTTCATTGAATGGAATAAATAAGGTCATGGAGAGTAACAGTATAATACTGGGATAAGAATTAATCTCTCTCTCTGTCTCTCCTCCCTTGCTAGTAAGACATCTACATTTTTATATTGAATAGACAATCTTCTTCAAAATAAATCATAGAATACTTTCAGTGTTGAATGCCATAATTTTAACATACCTGTGCACCAGCTTTTGGAAAATAAGTCAATAGGCAGTTCAGCATTTAGTGTTCCTATCTCAACTTTTTATCCTGGTTATCTGATAAAGATTTAAGTAAAAACATAATAATAATAATAATAATAATAAATCTGGCAGTATTTGCCCTATCACACAATCAGTATATAATTATACTTAATAGAATACCACATAAATGAGACAATAAATTTATTATTAGTGATTATATAACTGCCTTGAATTTGTATATTTTACCTGCTATTGGCTGATTCACATTTTCATTCAAATAAAATATTTATAGATCCTAAGGAACTTGAGCCCAAAGGAAGCACAAAAAAATCTCACATTAGGGCAAGTAATCAAGAGCAGCTGCAAAAGACAAACCCTGAATTCTCAGTAGCTTAGCACAACAGTTTATTGCCTGCTCTCCCAAAGTCTGATGGTGAGTCTGTGGAGGCTCTCCTCCATCTGGTGATTCAGGAATCAAACCTTTCTCCATCTTGTGACATTGTCATTTTAGCACCTGACGTCCAAGGTTGCCATGGCAGGATAATATGAAAAGTGGAGTGGTATACTAGCAATCAACCATATTGTTGTTTTTTTTTTTAAGATTTTATTTATTTATTTGAGAGAGAGAAAGAAGGAGCACAAGCAGCGGCAGTGAGTGTGGGGGGAAGTGAAGAAGAGAAGCAGAAGCAGAGGCAGAGGGAGAAACAAGCTCTCCGCTGAGCAGGGAGCCTGATGTGGGGCTCCATCCCAGGACCCTGAGATCATGACCTGAGCCAAAGGCAGACGCCTAACCAACTGAGCCACCTAGGTGCCCCAGCAATCAACCATCTTAGCTTGGAAATAACACACAGGGCTGCCACTCACATTTTATCAGCTAGACTTAGCCACACCACCTTGCCTAGCTGCAAGGGTACTGAGAATTGTAATCTCTAACAGGACTAGGACAGAGAAAATAACTGGATATGGGAGAGCACCAGCAGTGTCTCCCACAAGTGAAAAATACATAGCACTTCATATGTAGTATAGCTAGTTGTAAATGGGATCCTAACATGAAATTTTAACCACCTTGAAATAACAAAATTTCTCTGAGTCATCCATCTTTAAAGAAATGGTAGCATAAAATGAAGGCCCCAAAAAATGTTAAGTAAAAAAAAAGTCAATACACTGAGTGTCACCCAGACATAAATAGTGTACACACAAAAATATGCTAAAAATATAATCACATTGACCTTCAATTACAGGAAACTATCTCCTCAACCAAGAAAGTCATGAAATGTAATTAAATATATCTGAGATAAAACAGAGCCCAAACAAGCCTACTCCCTTTGCTATATCTTTCACTTCCGGCTGAAGTTCTCCTTTCTTTTGATATGTTTTTTTTGTTTTTTTTTTAATTTTATTTATTTATTTGACAGCGAGAAACACAGCAAGAGAGGGAACACAAGCAGGGGGAGTGAGAGAGGGAGAAGCAGGCTTCCCGCCGAGCAGGGAGCCCGACGTGGGACTCGATCCTTGGTCTCCGGGATCATGACCTGAGCCGAAGGCAGTTGCTTAACCAACTGAGCCACCCAGGCGCCCCTCTGTTGATATGTTTTATTGTTCTAACCCGATGTTTTTCTTCCCTAAAATACGATAACTAGGGACGCCTGGGTGGCTCAGTTGGTTAAGCAACTGCCTTCGGCTCAGGTCATGATCCCGGAGACCAAGGATCGAGTCCCACGTCGGGCTCCCTGCTCGGCGGGAAGCCTGCTTCTCCCTCTCTCACTCCCCCTGCTTGTGTTCCCTCTCTTGCTGTGTTTCTCGCTGTCAAATAAATAAAATCTTAAAAAAAACAAAATACAATAACTAAATATTGCAAACTTTCATATGAAGGCACTAGTTTTCTTCTGGTATTATTTGGAAATCTAGGACCATTGGCTACTGGCTTTAATTAGTTAAAGTATGCTAAGCTGTGTGCCTCTACCACATTTTTTAAAAAATTCTGTCAGTTTTTCTGAAAGACGTATTTATGTAAAGTCATGAAAATGTACAATATTTTGAGACGTCTTTGACCTTCGTAAATCTGATTATTTAAACTTTTTATTACATGGCTGTCTTCTGAATTTGTACGCATCACAAAGGAATAGTAGTTTATTCTGAAAGGCACTTTCAGAACATACTTTGGCTTGTGTTCTGCAAATAGATTTCCAATATGCTCCTGACTGATGTTAATGGGAAGATTTCCAACATTCCCTCTTTTTTTTTTCTTTTTTTTTTTTAAGGATAGTCTATACCTATTAGAGCCTTGGTTGGGCTTCTCTGCTTCAGTTTTGATAAATCCATCAAATATTCACTCTGGATTAGTGATTACCTGATTACCTGACTCAGCCACTTGTTCTTGACCTCACCCTGCCCAGGTTTTTCCCAACAACTGATGAGGAGATATGACTCAAGTCCTTAAGCTAAGTTTATACACAGATTGTCCATCTTTTTACTTGAAACTTTTCCTAGATAATAGGTTTTTAGGAAGTCTGTATAGTGTTTACATGCTGCTGATCTTGTAGGTTCATTTTCTTTTAGTAAACATGTTTTATTTGTTACACTTCTTGTCCTAATGAATTTGCCTGGTCAACAACCAAAAAATCATGTAAAACAGAAGCAGAAGCAGACCAGGCAAATTCATTAGGACAAGAAGTGTAACAAATAAAACATGTTTACTAAAAGAAAATGAACCTACAAGATCAGCAGCATGTAAAAACAGCTGTTTTACTGGGTTTCTTTTTAACCCCTGTTCACTATGTGAACTATGTTTCCTTTAACTTTTTTCCTTTGGTAATTTGAAAGTTTTGTGCTCTGTTGTTATTTTTCTAGTGATTAATATTTTAATCAAGCATTTAAAAAATGCTTGAAACTATTTTTATCAATGCCAGTGCCAAGACTAAACTCTATTTATTGGCTAAGTCTACAGAATATTTTAGCATGCATTTTTAATTCCTTCTTATCTTTCTCCCACTCTCTCAGTTTGTGTTGTTATTATTATTTATTATTATTATTATTCTATGAATTTTTTTCTGGGTTCAAACCATGTTATTTAGGGGCTCCATGGTCAGGGCGGGGAGGAATCAAAGTGTGGGGAGGACATGAGATCCGATGTCCTCAACCCGGTTGGGATCTCCCCAGCCCCGTTATAGTAGCCAAAGCCATATATGGAATTTTAATTCACATTTTTCTATTGTACTTTATGCTATAATATATTGTCTTCCAGGGCTATTTTTAACATTTGTGTTAAGCCTTATAATAGTATTACAACTATTATTAAGCCTTAATTTTCTATTTAAATTATTGTAGTGGTAGCCATAACCCATTTAGTGAACACCTTCTCTCTTCTTATACTATTCTGAGCTGTTTCTCTCCAACTAAATAATGTCTTTGAGTGGTGTTTGGGGATTTGTTGTTGTTGTTATTTGGGGGATGGTATGGCTGGTAGACTTTCTGAGCTTTTATGTTCCTAAGTTTTTTCTGTTCGCTTAACTCATAAATAACAACCAGGTAGACAATTCTCAGACTGTAAGATTTCTTTTCTTCTCCTGTAATTTTATAGACATGGCTCCTTTATTTTCTGGCATTATAGTAGGAGGGAATTATGAGGCCAGCATAATTTTTCCCCCTACAGGCAAAATATTTATCTTCTTGATTGACTGGTAGACTTCTTCTTTACTCTAGAAATAAGAAAAAAATATATCAGAGTATCTCTAGGTGTATATCTCTTTCCCACATACATTGATTTTTCTTAGCATAACCAGCCCCAGATCTTTACTCAATTCAGAAATATTTTTCATCTGTTACATCTCAAATATTATTTATGTTCAAATTATTTAATTCTCCTGTTCAAAATTTCCAATTTCTTCATTCTTTTAATCTTCTTCTCCTTTTCCTTTTCATTCTGGAACAACTTCTAAAGCTGGTTTATTTATTGCTAATTGCTTTCTCCAATGTATTTATTCTAATGCTGAATTTAATTCTGTAGCTGCCTTTTTAATTCCTTCAAAATTGTTTCTCGTGTCAATCAATGTTTTTTTCATTACATTCTCAGTTTGACTTGTTCCCCCCAGCTAGATATTTTCTTATTTCAGCTTTAATTTCTTTGATCTCATCCTATATCTGCTTCATAGAGTTCATGTTTTCTTAGCAGTTGTTAAAGCCCAAAGCAATTGTAGTATAAAACTTATTTCTGGAACCTATAGCAAATTGTTTTTTCAAAGTTATGTTCCTCTCCTGCCTTTTGAGTGTTATGTTCTCCCCCTTTTATAATGCACACTCATAATCTGTTGGTTTTAAGTTTGATTTTTTTTTCCTATTTATTCATCCTTTAATGTAGAGAGGTCCTCTCCGACTAGGTTTTACTATAAACTCCATATGTATGCATGTTGTTGTTGTTTAATCTGGTTCCCCTCGCTGTCCACATAACTGCTGATAGAATTCTCATGTCAGATCATAAGATCAAATTTCATTTGATATTTGTATTTTCTAATAAGTTTTTGCTGTTTTCACTTCTTTTATTTAGTGCAAATGTATTGCCAGGAAGAAACATTGAATACCACGGCCTGTTTATCTTCTCGTGAGCAGCAATGTTTCATGCATAGTCAGATATTCTTTTTAGTTTTTTATTTATCTAAGTAAGCAAATGGTATGTTTGCTTGGCATATAGTAAATGCTCAGTAACTAGTTCTTCTGGTATTCAGTAGAACTCCCAGAGTGCACCACAACTCTGTGAGGCTTAGCTCCTTCCAGTTACCAGCCTGATCCTCTTAGATATAAGCACTCCTAGTCACACAGCTTTGGGAGTAATTATAGTCCCAGAATTGATGCAAGAAAACAGTAATTAATGCCAAGGAAAATGTACCAAAAATGGCTCCAATTATTCTAGAAGTCGAATCTAGGTTAGCCTCGCTTTCTCTGGTGGGAGGACTCCATGTTTTAAAAGAAAAGATCTGTGGTAGACATGCTTTAGAGATGCCCTAGTGCCTTTTTCCTTTCTCCTGCCTGTAAGCTTCCTCAGAACTTTGACTAATAGAAATTCTGTTTCCTGAAATTGAGGAATACTCAGAATTTCCAGTTTTACAGAAAGTAGTTTCTTTTGTTTCTCTGAATTATTTTCAGTAAGTTGGAGGAGAAAAAAATCACAGTTTATGGATTTTTGTAAATAAAAAGATATTATGACAATTAATAATTAAAACTGGGTGGCTCAGTTGGTTAAGTGACTGCCTTCAGCTCAGGTCATGATCCCGGAATCCCAGAATCCCGGAATCGAGTCCTGCATCCAGCTCCCTGCTCAGTAGGGAGTCTGCTTCTCCCTCTTATCTTCTCCACTCTTATGCTCTGTCTCACTCTCTCTCAAATAAATAAGTAAAATCTTTAAAAAAAAAAATTCTTTTTTAACTTAACTGAGTTCAGTACTTACCAATTGACCTTTTATAACATGTCTTCCCTATTTGAATTCTTTACTTTGCTGTGGGACTGAGTACTTACTACTTAAAATATTGCAAATGGGAGAGGACTGTTGTTTGGGATCTGCTTTCTGAACACTTACAGGTCTAGAATTAGTTAATCACCAAGCTGGAATAGAAATCAGGTTGTCCATTCCTTGGCCTTTCCAACCAAATTAGCTACTTACACCCCTGGCTCCCTCTCTGAATTAAAAGTACCAATAAAAAGTTATTTTATCAGCTGATGGTTGTAAGAATTAAATAAGATAATACATCTAAAGCACTTAGTAGACCACCCATAGAAATCGATGCAATGACTATCTCGGTTTTACAAACGGGGAAGCCGATGCTCAGAGATTGAGATAACTTGTTGGAAGCCCCACGGCTGATCTGAAGCAGAGCCAAAGCTGGGACACCAGACCATCTGAGCTCAAAGCAGAGCCTCAGTTCTCACTAAGAGCTACACAGCCAGCATCTCACTGACCAGTCTCCTCTCTCCAGTTCTGCTTACTCTGCTACCCTGGGCATGTTAATTTGAGTAATACTCAGCATTCAGGACCCAGCTGCCAAATTAGATTACGGTGCAAAACAGTCAGCTGACTCCCTGTGCTACACCACATACTCGGCAGGCATTTCAACAAAAATTAATTGATGAAAATATATGGCAATCACCCAAAGCTGACAAAAACAACTTCTAACCCTGTTGTTAAAAACTAACAGATTCGAAGGTTTGAATTTTGCTTGAGGCCTGGGATAGAGCCCCCTGTTAGGGCCATTTCCTTTTTTGCTACTAATCTAACTAAATATGTATGTTATCTTGGAAAATAGCTATCTTGCTGCTGCCTCTCATAGCAATCCCTTTTATTAAATCAGACTCTGGGAATGCACAATACGCATGTTCTGCCTGGGAAGAAGGCAGAGAGCAAGAGATAGTTAGTAGATCTTGGAAACCTCTTGGTGTCCTCTTTGCTTAATAGAAACTACACCCATCAAGTAGTTAACCTAGACTAATGCTTTTCCAAGAAATGCCCAGGCCTTTGCCCATCTGAAGGGCTCATAGACATTAACCTGAAATGAATTAGATCCCAAAGCGGTGAAGAGTATTGGAAAACCAACTTGGGTCATAGTTAGAGCCTCATATTCTCTCCATCCTCAACTATCTCCATGATCTTAGATAAATTCTCACCGTACCTAGGCTCCATTTTCGCAGACATCAAATAAGGTTTACAGCTAACCTATGAGATTATAATGAGAATTGCACAAATCCATATGTCTATATGCAAGTTCTTTGAGAAATAGGCTCTGAACTAAAGATCATTTCCATGGGGACTTGGACTCGGAATATTCGTTCCTCCCTGTCTCTAGGTGGAAAGAATGTAAATTGCTTTACTGCTGTGAATTTTTTTTCTCAATAATGAGAAGATTTTCATTCAGGCTCTTCCCCCATCTTCCTAATAATGGCCAGTAGCCAGAACTAAAAAAACAGAATGAAATACTTAAATTGCTTAAGACTCACCTCTTCCCGAGGAAAACAAATACATTTATAATTTTTTCCTTTTTTTTTTTTAATTTCTTTTGACAGAGAGAAACATAGCTAGAATGGGAACGTAAGCAGGGGGAATGAGAGAGGGCGAAGCAGGCTTCCCGCCAGGCAGGGAGCCCGATGCGGGGCTCGATCCCGGGACTCTGGGATTATGACCTGAGACGAAGACAGATGCTTAATGACTGAGCCACCCAGGTGCCCCTAATATTTTTTTTTTTTTTTGAGGAGTAGTTCCACCAAAGTGTGAGGGCAGTGTGTCCCTGAGCCTGGCCTCTGCCCTGGGGCAGGGTGGGGGGCTCCCACTGATGCCAGTTGTCATGCCCCTGGTCCTGGGCTATCTGAGAGCTGCCTGGCTATTTATCTACCCTTCCTTGGCACCTTGTATATAAAGAGCGGAGAACCAGGTGGATACAGTCCTCTTTTATCAGTTCTTTCCAGTGCGTTCTCCGATCTGCTAAGTCAAATCCTTGTCTTTTAGGTCCTTACCTTGCCGATGAAAGGTTTATCCACGGGGCCTGAGCCTCTGTTTGGGGAATGTAGGACAAGCAGTCTTTCATATTTTCTTTTTCCTCTTAAGTTCATAGAAACACAATGTATCCTCTACCTCCTTTGGGAATAAACAGACTTGAATGAGCATAACAAAAGACAAGGCAGAAATACAGGTAGCACAGTGGTTGGGAAACTTTCTGGAAAAGGTCAATGTGTCAGTTTCCTGGGGCTTTTTTAACAAGTTAGCACAAACTGGCTGGCTTCAACAACAGAACATTATTTTTTTTTCCCAGGCCCAGAGGTCAGAAGTCAAAAATCAAAGGGTTCGCAGGGCTGCATTCCCCGCAAAGACTCTAGAAGAGAAACCTTATTTGCCCCTTGCAGGTTCTGGTGACCCAGGTGCTCCTCAGCTTACCGCTGCGTAATGCCAGTCACTGCCTCCTTGAGATAGGGCCTTCTTCTCCACATCTGTGTCTTCCTCTCTTCTGTCTCCTGTAGGAACACTCAAAATTGGATTTGCTGCTCACCCCAGTAATCCAGGATGAGCTCATTAAATGAGCTCATTTAATATCGTTAATCTCCTCTGCAAAGCCTCTTTTTCCAAATAAAGTAACGTGAACAGGATCCGGATTCCCTGGGCATGGAGCTGCTGTTTCAGGGGCCACCATGCAACCTGTTATAGTCAGAGGGCAAATATTTCAGGCTTTATGGGCCATAAATGTTGGGACTACTTTATGTCTCAATGTTATCAGACTGAAGTTGGTCCATTTCTTGGTGAGTTACAGACAGGGACTGTACCCGTGGAGTTGAAAACACAAAGTTATCTTTATTTGTACAAATAAGGAGGTATTGGGGAATAACGCCCAAAACCATGACTCCCTGGAAAGGGGCAAGCAGGCTCCTGTTATTAGGGCTTGGATTGAATATTCAGAGGGGGATTGCAACATTGTAATGAAGCTGAGGTGACTGTCAGGGACCTTCTGATTGACTCATCTGCACAGTGTCTTCCTCAAATGTTTCTTCTCTTCCAGCAATTTTGTTAGTTCCTGAGAGATGAAATTGGCAGTTGGGCAGATGCTTCTAAAAATTTCGCATGAGCGCAAGGGATCAATCCTGAGTGCAGGAGGTCAAGGGGTCTCACCGGTGACAGTAACTACTGCATTCTGCCGTTGTAGCGAGCATGAAAGGAACCATGGATAATACATAAATCAATGAGTGTGACTGTGTTACAGGAAAATCCAGGTTATGGACACTGAAATTTGCATTTCATAGAATTCGCACACATAACGAAATGTCTCCCTTTTTATTTATTTAATTTTTTTAGCCATTTAAAAATGTAAATTATATTTCTCAACCATACGTCATACAGAAAACAGGCCAGATTTGGCCCAGGGACTGGAATTTGCCTAGTGTGGGTTCAAGTAATAGAATATACTTTAAATCATCTTGATTTCTTTTCAGAGTTCTCTAATAACCTTCTACTAAGACCACCTACCTTTTGAGTCTTTGTTATTTCTAGAGGTTTCTGTGCCTTTTGACACATGTTATACCCCTCTCCTTTCCAAAACTCTCCCTCTAGCCATGTGGAGTGGATTCACAAGGAATATGGCGAGGGAGAGTAATATGGTGACTTCCCATGAGAGGAAGGTGATGGTCTTGTCTTTGTCGATGTGTATGTGAGCTCTGTGGCCTTTCGAAACAGGATATGGTAACCTCTGTGGAAGGAAGAGAGCCTTCCACAGATGAGCAGGGCCAGATGAACTGGAGATGGAGTGAGATGAATGGGACGGTTGATAGGAACTAATGACCTTAGTTAGGGAGATGGAGAGAGAAGAGAAGGGGAAGGGCAACATAAGCAAAGAGCAGGGGAATGAGAAAAGGAAGGGATAGAAAAAGAGAGAGACATGATAGAATGAGGTTGCCGATGGCAAGAGAGGAAATTAAATCCAGAGTATGCTAAGTGAGCTTGAGGCTTACTAGGCCATACCAGGAAAGAGGGCAATTAGAGCTGAGGAGAATTCAGATTATGTTAGGGGCTGAAATGTCAAGAATGGAAAGATCATTCCTCAGGAATGAAGGTGAGAATGGCATGGGTGCTGGGACTTGGGGAAAGTTTGTAGGTATTTTGGTTTTGTTTTTTATCATTTTTAAAATAGAAGTCAAGGTGTAACAACTTTCTAAAATAAATGAAGTTGTATTTACCGTGTGCATTGCTTTGGTATGGAGTGGGGTCAGAGATGAATCTGGGTGAGTCAAGGAGTGGGGAGAACCCAGAGTGCAGAGAAGGCAGGCTTCCCCAGGCGGGCCGCCCCGAATGAAGTGGGAAGTGGACTGCATACAGCCTCTGCGGCTGGCAGCACACAGTGAGCCAGAAGGAATGATGAGGACCGAGCAGGAGCTGAGCAGTGCTCTGGAGCGTGCTTGAGGGGACTCCCCTGATAGCCGCAGGGGTGCAGGGTGCGGGGACAGGGAGAGACTAGGGCAAGAAGATCAGAGCAGATAGGACAATTCAGAGCCTCCGGTCACGGTCCAGGCAGGATACAGAAGTGCCTGCCATACAGGCAGGTGACAAAAGGGCAGGGACAGATGGGAAATCCTTGTCAGAGAGAGGCACCATGGCTGCATGTCTGGGTGGCTGACAGGCTGGCATTTCTCATTCAGCTGTGCTGGGTTTGGTCCTGAATCCCTAGTGCTTTTTTTGCTTGGCTGATTATCTCCCTGGGCCAAACTTCCAATTAGACATCTCCTAGAGCGAGCAGCTTTAGTAATGCAGTCTTCTCTTGTGACATGCTCAGTCTGAAAGATCTAACTACTCCCTGGTGGTCCCCTCAGGGATGTTGTTAACTTAGAGGTTTTCAGGAACACAACGTTCATGCCTCAGCAGCAATAGTGTGACCCTGATCATTGGGATCTAAGGGGAAGCCAGGAGCCTGGGACAAAATATGGGGACTCAGCCTTCCCCTGGGGCCAGGCACTGCTTTGGGCACTAGCAGGGGGCACCTGAGGGAACTCTTGTCCTGCACAGCAAGGCTCCCACCCATGCCTTTTAATTAATACATTAACCAGCAGGCTCAGCCTTTCTTGAAATCTTATAGGGAAGCCAGCCCCTCACCGAGGCTGATGATGTCCTTATACAACAGGGACACCCCAGTGGTTTTCTTGCTATGACAACCTGAATGAAGCTGAATAGTGCTGTCCACAGCCAGAAACTCCAGTAAAAAGTTAAGTGAGTCTGGTTAGACAATTTCCATGACGCTGATGACCTGGAATTAGCATGAGGAGGAAGAGAGGATGCGTGAGAAGTCAAACTCTTCCACCTGGGAGTTAAAATTGTCCCCTCTGTTTTATTTCCTGGATCATCCTACCTGGATCATTTGCCCTAACAAGTCAAAAGGGTTAGCAGCCCACGTGGAAGGAAATGGGGAATGTGTTGGGTGAATTTCAGGAATCCTGCTACTATTGCTTCTTCCCCAGTGATACACAACTACTCTAAGAACAAAGAGGTTCATTTAAAAAATGTTTTCCTGATTCAAAAAACGAATCCTAGTTTCTTAGATTTGGAAGAGACATCTGAGTACAGCCAGGTAGCGCTGATATTTGACAAATAGGGTGAAGTGAACTTCAGAGGGTAAGGAGTTCGTCCTGAGTGAGTTACCCCATTTTGGTATCAGGACTGTCTTCCTAGCAGCAATCTTTCATAATGTCCCACTGAGGCCTGGATGACTTTGGAAGATTCCCATTGACCTCTGCTTCCATCCCACACCATGGTGTCCTGAGAGATTCAATTAGGGCAGTTGTGACCATGGTGCCATTCCTGGCCTGCTCTCCTGTTGAGCTTTTGTCTAAAACAACTCTTACAAGGAGTTTTGTGCTGGGGCACTTGGGTGGTTCAGTTGTTAAGTGTCTACCTTTGGCTCAGGTCATGATCTCAAGGGTCCTGGGATCCAGCCCTACATAAGGTTCCCTGCTTAGTGGAGAGTCTGCTTCTCTCTCTCCCTCTGCCCCTTCCCCGCTTGTGGTCTTTCTCTCATTCTCTCTCTCTCTCAAAAGAATAAATAAAATTGAACAAAAAAATAGAGACCTTGGCCCCATCTTTCTTTGGGATTGATGGTCATTGGTCCACCTGCTAAGTATGGCAGAGTGTGGTGTATAGTCCATTCTCTGAGGGAGCACCTTTCACTATCCCCTTAGAAATTAACTACCCTAATGGGAATGGAAGTGAGGTGATTAGGTGGTATGTGTCAATCATTTATTGAGCATTAAATACCAACTGCTAAGTCTGCTGTTTCCAGAATTAGAAAGAGTCAGACCTCTGACACTTCAATTCTTGGCCTTTTGTCTAAAGTGGCAGGCTGCATGCCCTTTTTGAGGTTTCTGTAGCACTTTGGACATGCATTTATTCAAGTTTTTATTTCATTGTATTCTAATGAAGTGCTTCCATGCTTTTCTTTTTCACTAAACAACGAGCTCTTCAAGGGCAACTCAGTGTCATTCATCTTTGTGAACCTTATCCCTGGCGAAGTGCCTGGCATTTCATAGATGCTTAGCAAATGTACTTTGTAAGGATGGATGAAGAAAGGAAGCAATGTGAGTCTAAGCCCATTATGTTATGATCACTTGATAGTTATCATTGAAATGTTCCCACTGAGGGTCTAGAGAAATGTCAGCCCTATGGCCATTTGAGATCCCAACAATGGGGGGAAGGACAATGGAAATGTCAGCTGGTTTGGGCCATGTGCCAAGCATCTCAGGGTTATGTTTGGTGGGAGTGCTTTCCAATTAAGTTCTGGGAAGGAACATGGTATTTATTTAAGTGCTGGCATTTACTTAGGCAAACAGGAACACATTCTGCCACCTCACTTCATTGGGACTGGAATTCTGTTCTCTTTTTGATGGCTGAAACAATGCATGGCATTGCAAAACCTTTCAGATCAGTTAGCTTCCCTAAGAGCTTCGTCTGCGTCAGCGCAGAAGCTCACTGCAGGTCATGTTTCTGTTAACAAGCCTGCAGAACCTGCCGTGGGATGAGAAATTGGGACTACAGAGGAAGTGATGGGGAAATTTTTCAGGGCCATTATCTCGGTGCCATCACCTGTAACACATTTCATGTGAAAATATTGCCTGGAAGATCATCAGAACTAAAAATAACATCATGTCTTTGTAGAGTGGTTTATAGTTTATAAAATATTTTACAGTCATGGTCTCACTTTCTTTTTTCTGCAACCACCATTCCACTTTATAGATGAGGAAAATTGAGACTTGTTAGGGTTTAGTGACTTCACACATTAACCAGTAGATTCCATGTGGCTCTTAGCATCCTAAGAAATTCAACAATTCTAGCCTTAACTTTGGCACCCCCTAATTCCACCAAAACTGCAGAATTGCCACTGTGACCAGAAATCCCCTGGAAGTCAATTTTATCACGGATTCTCCATTTTTATCTTGCATGACCCCTTTGTAATAAATGACCATGTAGGCTACTCTCTACTTCTTAGGGCTGGCTCCTTTGGTTTCTGTGACACTGCTCCCTACTGGTTTTTCTCCTACATCTTAATACCCACTTAGTCTCATTTACTGGCTTCTCTGTCCCTTTGTGCCCTGTGAATGTTGGTGTTCTCCAAAATTTGGTCTTTGGTCCTTTTCTCTTTGTACTCCACACTCTTCTAGGGGATTCATCCATGTTCATGGCTGCAACCATTCACTCCACAATGGTAGCTCCCAAATCTCCCTTGCCAACCCAAACCTCCATCTGAATTCAGAACATATATCCTATGTATCTTATGTGTTTTCTGCATCTCTCTGCCTGGGCGTGCAATAAGAACTTGAAGTTCCATAAACCAGATTGTTACAGTGTTGCTGGACATGGTTCTTCCCTTACTCAAGTTTCCATTATTTCTTTCAGTAAAGGAATATTTAGTAGTTTTCTTCACATGGGTCCTATATATTTCAATAAGTGTTTATTTCTAAGTATTGTATATTTTCTTGACCCTTGTGATATGATCTTGTTTCCATTATGGTTTATAAGTGGTTATGATGGTACATAGTTTGAAAGCTGTTGACTTTTACACATTTCCTTTGAAACCATCTTCTGAAATCACTAACTTAACCTGTTTTTCAGCTGATTTTCTTTGGTTTCATGGAGAGGCTATCATCTGCAAATCATGATGATTTTCCCTTATTTTATATTATTTATGCCCCTTATTCCTTTTTCTTAGCTTCATTGCATTGCATAGCATGCTTAGAACAAAGTTACTGCTGGTAATAATGGTCATTTGTGGGGTTTCTGACTTTAATAAGAACAGACCACTTCTATTTTTCATCATTTAGTTCAAAATCATGTCATCATTAAATATATGCACTTTACATTATTAATGACATGGTATTCTGTCTCTAACATTAGCCAAATGATGTCAAATTTTTATTATTAAATGTCTTTTAGTTATCCAAAGAAATGATTATAAGCCTTTTCTCCTTTGATCTAGCTATATGATAAGGGATATTTATAGAGTTCTTAATATTGAATTATCTTTGTAGTATATTTTTTTCTAGAAAGAGTTCATTTAAGAACTTAAAATTTTATTCAGCTCAGGGGACTATATTATAAATTTATTATTTACTGCTTCTCCTTCTAGAATTCCTATTATCCTATATTTTATCTTCTAAACCTATACCTTTACATCTCTTACATGTTTATGTAGTATATACGTCTCTGTGTTTTCCTTCTGTGTTTTGGAGAATTTCCGAAACTGTACTTTTGAGTCATTGATATGATTTTCAGTACTATTTAATCTGTTATTTGCAGCTACCACTTGCAAATAAAAATTTGAAACTCAAAGTCTGAATTTAAAAATCTATAAGATAAATTTACATTTAAAATTTTTTAAATGTTTAAGAGCAATATTTCTCACTAAGAATATAAATCCATTTTGTTTTGCCTCTGGTTCTCACTTTTTGGAGTAGGCTTCCTTCTGAGGAGAACATTTGCTCTGATTCTTCAGATTCATTTCCTTCTTTCAAATTGTGGAACTATTTTGTATATCTGCTGATTTTTCTGTTTCCCCAGCTTTCTTGAGAAAGTACTACTTAGGGTTGTCAGTTATACTGGTTTTGTCAGAGATCATGGGGATGCTTACTTAAATCTCAAGTCCACTGTTGCTATAAACATTGGGGTGCAGGTGCCCCTTCGAAAAATAATAAATAAAATAAGTCTTTAAAAAAAACCCTCAAGTCCAAGGAGAAGTCTGCAGTTTTAGATGGCCGTGAGGAGTGGGAAAAGGCTACAGCAAGAGACATCTGCGGGGCCCCTGGGTGGCTCAGTTGGTTGGGCAACTGCCTTCGGCTCAGGTCATGATCTCGGAGACCCGGGATCAAGTCCCATATCGGGCTTCCTGCTGGGCAGGAAGCCTGCTTCTCCCTCTCTCACTCCCCCTGCTTGTGTTCCCTCTCTGGCTGTGTTTCTCTCTGTTAAATAAATAAAATCTTAAAAAAAAAAAAAAAAAAGAGAGACATCTGCACAAGAAAATTTCATGTGGTGCAGAGGCATTCTTTCCAGTGCATGGTGAAGTCCATGGTTTTCTCAGAACACCACAGGCTGTGCCCACACTTTAATAATTATCTTACTCTTGAGACTCCCAAGACTGTCTATCAGCTCCTACTGTAGTCTCTGAACACTCTAGAAGACCATGCCTTTTGTCCCAGTAATGGCCCCATGGAGTCCTGGCCCTGCTTCTCAAAGTGAGGAATATTTGTGCCAAGTTAGAAGTCCTCTTGGCCATGGAAACTAGGTGCTTCATTGTTGAGTGGATGGGAAATGCTCCTCTCCTGTTGTTGTCATAGGTTCTGGCCTTATAATTCTTCCCCTGCACCTGGCTCATGGAAAGGCCCTCCAAGCTTGGAAATTAGTGGGATTGCACTCTTTACCACATGCACACACCACCTGCATCTACCTCTCCATCATATGTGCAGACCTGGGGACATTGGTTCTCAAGTCAAAGCAGTCTGCCAGGGGCGCCTGGGTGGTTCAGTTGGTTAAGCCACTGCCTTAAGCTCAGGTCATGATCCTGGAGTCATGGGATTGAGTCCCACATCGGGCTCCCAGCTCCGTGGGGAGTCTGTTTCTCCTTCTGACCTTCTCCCCTCTCATGCTCTCTCTCACTCACTCTCTCAAATAAATAAATAAAATCTTAAAAAAAAAAAAAAAGCAGTCTGCTAGCACAATATTGTTCCAATATAGTAGGCAGTATAATGCTGTGCTTGGTCTTTAGAGCCAGATTCCTTGGAATCAAATACACTTGTGCCATGAGCTATGGGACTGGTGGACTTAGTTACCTTCCCTGTGCTGTGGTTTCTTCATCTATAAGAGAAGAAAATAATAGCCCATCAGAGTGGATAATGATGGCACCTCCCTCGTGGAGTACTGTGGTGCCAAACATTCCAGACAATGCCTCGGTCAATGTTAACTAATACAGAAAGTGTCAACACTTGAGGTTTGAGGAAGGTACCCTTCCTTTTTATATCCTTTTTCTCCTTTTTATATTTGTTTGGATATTTCCATAAAAATTTTGGAGAAGAGTTAAATGTGTGGGCTCAAATTTCCATCTTGTTCCAGAAATTCTAAAGTAATTGTTCTGAAATGAAAGTGGATCTTTTCACTCCCTGATTTAAATCTTTGAATGGTCATCGATATCAAAGAAGGTAAAATTCAAGTTTGTTGATGGGATTAACAAGACTACCTGAAATGGAGCTTACCTTCTGGCCTTTTCTCTAACCTGGTCCTCACTTGCACCCCAGGCTCCAGCCCAACCAGACTTCCTGGCTCATTGCAGTAATTTACACCACAGGGCCTTGGCTCATATGGAGCTTTCCACCTGAAAGCCCTCCACCTTTCCCCTTCTCAACACCCCTGTACACTTTATTTTCTCTATTATAATTCTGAAGGCTTGCTTCAGAGATCATCTCATCTAAGAAGCCTGGAATTGTACCAACAGACTCTCTCCTTGGTTTCCACACTGCTTTCAGTGCAGGTTTCTCTACAATGTGCCTGTGAGGCTTTACTCCCAACTGCCATGATTATCGTAATCAACTTGGGAGATTATTCAAAAATAAAAAAGATGGTTCTGGAAGATTCTAATTCATTAGCTAGGAAGGTCCAGGAATCCATACATTTATAAAACAACTGAAGTGATTCTGAGGACCAGCCAGCTTTGGGTTAGTAATATATCCTCTCTGGTTAACCTATCCTCCTTTGTGGTTAGTGTGCCCGCCTGTCTGGTCAGCTCATCTTACCCTCCTGTTATCATGCACTCCTCTCTCTAATAGTCTGGGAATTCCATTAGAGCAGACCTTATTTCTTACCTGTCTTATATCCACAGCTCGAGGCATTGAGGAATGTGTTACAAGAATGAATGAATGACTGAACTGCCTCTTCCCTAAATGCAGGAGCCACCAGCCTCTTAGGTGTCTTTGTCCTTTCTCTCTCATTGCCTTTACCCTCCCCCCTCCCACTTTGACTTTCAGGGGCTTACCTGAAGAGCTTAAATGTGAGACAGGAGCCACTGTTTTTAGTTTGGCAACATATACCACACTCATTACCAAGCTCAGTGTGAATCTTCTGTCTTCTTGAGAGAGGAGGCCCTGGAGATTAGAGAGACTATGTTGTAACAGCATTCTCCTGAGACCTAAATATTTGGCAACTTCAAGGTTGGCATGAGGATTGGCATGAAGAATGAAAAAACTGAACAGCCAGAAAGCATGCAGCAGTACTTTAAATGGACTTAATAGTGTGCTAGACAGGACATGGGAACACGGTCGCGGATGCTAGGACTGAGCCCGTCTCCCTCCACGAGCCTCCCCCTGCTGTGTTATCTTTGGCAAGTTATTAAGCACTCAGAACCTCAGGGTCCTCATCCCTAAAAGAGGGATAAAAGAGGGTCATCACATGTTGTTATGAGAATAAAAAGGAAGAGTATGTGTGAAAACACCAAGTTGACTACACTAAATGTTGCAGCAGAACGGCAGAGAGCAACCACAGGCCTGGGCTCAGACTCGTGGTGGGACACAGCAGACAGTGGGGTCTGGAGCTGCAGGAAACTTCAGAGTCCAGTCTAGCAAGAACACCGCAGTTCCATGAGGTATGAAAACCAGATCATTGAGATAGGCCAAGCAAGCTACCTTTTAGTATATCCAAGAATCCTCCTGGGGACGGTGTAACACATTTCCAGCACATACAAGTGCCCTTCAGGGAAAGGCTCATATCTCATTCATCCGTAGTCTTAATGCCTAGTGGAGTGCCTGAACGAGGACCAGTAAGTATCTGTACGCTGAACAGTGGGAGGGCAAAGGCACAACTTGACAGCATTTCTCCCTTGTTCTTTCCTACTTCCTTGGTCCTCCAGACTGTGTGTGATGGAAATAAGTTGATATTTACTGAGGATCGTATGAGACGCTTATTCCATGCCCCCGCCTCCACGCCTGCATGTGGTTAGGCCATTCCGGACACAACTCTGTGTCCTGTGCTCATCCCTCAGGTATCCAGAGCCCACAGTTACCCACCACCACCCTCCTACCCCTCCCCATCACCACCCCGGCCCTGCATGGAGACTTTGAGCTTCCTGCTCTGGGATAAAGTCATCAGCATTGCAAAGCACCTCTATTAAGGAGGGGTTCTCATTGGAGAGGCAAGCCCTATTTAATGTAGCAAGGAAAGGTTATCATGTAAAATTCTCTTTTCTGAGGAGGGTGGGTCCCGTTCTGAGTTAGCTTTGTTCTGCTGAAATCCAATAAATATGGATTTCCAAACTGGGGGAGCTGGGAGAGTTACATATTCTAAAAGGAGAATGACTTGAGATTTCCGGGACAATCCAAGAGGAGATGAAAGAAGAGAGGGCCAACAAGACAATGTGAGTTACCCAGGGCCCAGGGCCCCTCCTGTGATCTCTAAATCCCCACTTCTTACTAGACTCAGCAAACAGTTAAGAGAGAATTTTGCATCCAGGTGACTGAGGAGGACAAAGAGATAATGTATGTATTAAGAACTAGCCACAACAGGAACCATGAGAAGAGAGACCCTGAGAATCTCCACATATCACAGGTGAGGCTGAGATTATAAAACTGAGAGTTTGATCCAGATCAGTCTGGACCACTGAAGGGCAGAGCAGAGCTTTCTCCAGTGACTCCTGCATCCTCAGAATTTGCTGTCCTTCTTGCCAACACCACAAAGAATGTGCCATTAACATCCGACTTGGCCTTGTCCTCCAGGAGTTGACAGTCTCATTGTGCAGACAAGATATAAAGCCATTGGACACCAGGCTTTCAGGCTGCACTTGACTTCCAGTAAAAAATGATACAGGTGATTAGAGAAAGGCCTTGGGAAGGGCTCCTTGAGGGTCACCCCGAGTTGCATCGTACAAGGGAGACCCAGGATTAGTTTGGCAGAATGTGGGCACAGCCTTTTCAAAAGCTCCTTGTCCGAACCTCCTCAAACAGACCAGCCAGGAAGTCCCCAAGCAGACAAAAGCAGTTCTGTCCCCTGCTCTGCGAAAGCACATGCCTCATAGGATCTGCCTGTCAGCTTCACAAGCAAATCTTGCTTCCTTTTTCCTTATGATGACTTTTGAAATTCATTTCTTAGAAGGGACATTTACCTGCCTCTGCTCTGTTTCCAAAACAAAACAAAAACAAACAACAACAAAACACAATAGAACCCTTTAGTGCACTTCCTCTACCGCACAGTCAGTCATCTGCCTATGCCCTTGGCCTTTCCGAAGCACCTTGAGTAGGAGGAAGGCAGGCCGTGATCACCCACCCAGCCTATGCTCCTGATCAACAGAAGTCTGCACACAGTACTGAGAAAAGTAGGTTACTTTAGAAATGCGAAGTTGCAGACTTCCAAAGGCTAATGGGTGAAATTCAGTATTTCCCTTTAAACTGTAGCCTGCAAAGCTAGAGATAATCTTACAGAATCCAGAAAATGACTGCTCCATATCACAGGACTTCAATTTTTGTTTTAATGGAAATATGTTGATTTTAAAGGAACAAAACCAGATTTCTGAATTATAGTCTTTCTCTCCCCGTTAACAACCTGGATGCACCTCTAGAATTAATAGGCTACATTTTTATTCTTGTTTGGGGCAAGGGTGGGAGTGCATTGACCAGGGCTGTTGTGTTATCTAATGTCCAAAAGAATTTACCTCTTGGCCTCACTGTTTTCCCCTTCTGAATGAGATGTTAGTATCTTGGCTGTGTCTCAAATAAACATACAATTCAGGTTCTTATTTCTCCCCGAGCGGAGTCTCTCAAATCCCTTATCATCAGCTCAACAGGAAGGAGATTACTTTGTTACCAGAATATTGAACACTGATGATTTACTTGTTTATATAAGGGAGGAAGAAAGCTCTGAAATATTCAATTTCATGTACAATAGCTCCTGATCCTTGGGCCCGGGGTGGAGAAGGGGTGGAGAGGGGAACCCAGTGTGCCCAAAGTGCATTGGAAGATGATGCTTTACACAACTGCCCCGAGCAGGGACAAAAGGAGGTAATCAGGCCCACAGTTACACTGTGGCGACAGCGGGAATATCCCTAGCACAGACTCTCCTTTGCCACTCTCTTTTTTTTTTTTAAGATTTTATTTATTTGACAGAGAGCGAGATCACAAGTAGGCAGAGAGGCAGGCAGAGAGAGAGGAGGAAGCAGGCTCCCTGCTGAGCAAAGAGCCCAATGGGGGCCTTGATCCTTGATCCCAGGACCCTGAGATCATGACCTGAGCTGAAGGCACAGGCTTTAACTCACTGAGCCACCCAGGCGCCCTGCCACTCTCATTTTAACAGAAAAACTGCTGATGCTGGAGTCAGGCGACCAGGGCTCAAATCCCACCAGATCCCTACCTCCAACCTAATCGGCCCATTGGAGATGCCCCCGTGCCCCGACTCCTCACTAGCAATGTGACCTTGAACAAATCATTTACTTGCTTTGTACCTCTGTTTCCTAATGGGTAAAATGCAGACAATGATACCTGGGTGACGCCATTCAGAGGACATAAAAGTCATGAAGCATCCAGCATGATGCCTGGGAAGCCCTATTTTCAGACATCCCTTATTGCTTGTTTAAACAAATGTTCATTTCCCTTCGCTTTCCATTAGAAGGCTGAAAGAACACGTCGACTGCTTAGTGCAGGGGTGGGCAAACTATGGCCGAAGGGCCAAATCCCAAAGAGACAGCAGTTTCTTTGACCTATGGAGCGTCACTGGCCCACGTTGCCGTGGCTGCTTTCACTCTGTGACTGAGTAGTTGCAGGAAGACCGAATGGCCCACAAAATCAATGATACTCACTGTTTGACCCTTGAAGGAAACGTTTGCCCCCTCCCTCCCGCAGGCCAGTGGGAGGAGACTGGGTTTTAGGGACACAGCAGTGGCAATTATTCCCACTGAGTGGGAAAGAATGTCCCGAACCAGGCTCCCCATCCGTCCAGTGAGGATGGTATTCCCAGCCTCAGGTTGCCGGGACCAGCAGTC
Source organism: Spilogale gracilis (assembly GCA_004023965.1). Lineage (NCBI taxonomy): Eukaryota > Metazoa > Chordata > Mammalia > Carnivora > Mephitidae > Spilogale > Spilogale gracilis. The sequence continues at coordinate 131,455 of PITA01002558.1, read as the reverse complement.
AGCATTAGAAAATAGAATAGTGTCCTGGCACTGTGGCTCGTTCTTCCTGCTTTTCTTTCATTTCATAAATGGAAGAAAAGACAAAATATCATTTTGAAGCAAGAAGAGGATTCAGAAGTGGTCTGCTTCAGCCTGGGAGCTCTTTGAAATACTGATTTCTACTCCTCCTCCCAGAAATTCTGATTTGGTAGATCTAAAGAAAGGTGACAGCATCTAGCTTTTGCTTGCAGTCCCTTGGCTAACTGATGAGCAGTCCAATGCAGAGGTGGTGATCTAGTCCACCCGACCCTCTGTTGCCGGGCACGGGGAGGGTTTTGTGGCCTCCAAGGCCCCTGGTTCCAGGTGCAAGGCTGTTACCATGGCTCAGAGAGAAGGGACCACTGCCTTCTGCTCATTTTTCCCAGTGGAACAAGGAGGCATGGCGGATGGACTTCTTAATGCCAGCAGACGCTTCATTCAGACTCTTAGCAGTCTGTCCTTTCTGCAGTTCTTCCTGAGGCCTGAACCACAGAACCCTGAGGACACGGGATGCAGGGGACTGTGGCATTATCACTGAGCCTGTCACTACTGAGTACATGGCCTGGGAGGTTGTGAAGATGAGAGGCAGAAGGTCTAAGATGACCCCAAAACTGTCATTCATTAAGAGTGGCCTCTTCAAGGTCAAATCTGACCACCCTACTTCTCACCTCAAGAACATACAATGGCTTCCTGTTCCCATCTGGATAAAGACACCTCCCCACGCTGTTCACTGCTCTGGAACTGGGCTACCCAGAGATTCACACTGCTTAGGAACAATATGACACTGAGTATGTTACTTGATCTCTCTGTGATTCAGTTTCTTCATATGTGAAATGTAGGTCATAATAGATTCTTCTTTGCATTGTTATGAAGATTGAATGAGATCATATATGTAAAGCCCTTAAAAATAGCACCTGGTACAGAGTAATCACCCAGGGGTACTAGCTGTTATCATATCTCACACGATTCTTCCTCTCACACCCTGTGCCCCAGTACCTGGAACATACCAGTCTCTCTCCCACCAAAGGACCTTTACTCATGTTATTCCCTATTCCTCTCTGGAATGACGGCACTCCCATGTCGCTCTTCACCTACTAGATCCAACTCACCTTGTAGGTCTCAGCTCAGATGTCACTTCCTCAGAGAATTTTTCCTGACCCCTCAGGCTGTCCAGACCCCCCTTATTACAAAATCTTATGGCCCTTCTTCTTACTACAGCTATAACTGAACATTTATTTGTAGGTTTAGTTGATCACCATCTCTCACCCTCATAAGACTAAAACTCCCTTTCAGGGGTGGCACTTATAATCCCAGCCTCTGCATCCCCAGCCCTGCCCACAGTGCCTAGCTTATTCTAGTTTCTGGTATCAGTGGGAACTCACATCAGCTAAGAGTAACCGAGGCCTGGTTACTATTTTTAAACACACAAAGGTTTATTCTATTACATAAAATAATCCCAGAGGGAGGCAGGTTGACATTGTAAGGATGCCAGAGGCCTGCAAATGCTAGTCTTACCTGAAAGGCAGCGGCCAGAGAACAACAGGTATGACGGCTCTGTGAAACCGTCAGACACCTGGACTCCTTCCCCTTTTGCTCCCCCACACGTGGCCTCGAGTCTCACATTACCTCATGGTCCAAAGTGACTACTAAAATTCCAATCATTGCACCCATGTCTTAGGCAACAAAAAAGGCTTGAGAGAAGGGATAAAGGTATTCTCTTCTAGAACTCTTACACAACCTTCTACTTATATCTGTTTGACCAGAACTTGCGTGATTGAAATTAAGGTTTTGTTACTGATGAAGGAGAGAACAAAAGTTTGGGTGGGTCTGCTAGCTGTCTCTGTTCTAGACAGTGATCACGTCTCATATCCCAGAGGATGATGAACTAGATATCTGATCTAAAAGGCACTGTGCTCAGAGACTCTGAAGAGGGCTCTGCTTTCCCAGAGGAGGAGTGGATGGTATCTGGCCCACTGGATAGCCAGAAGTAAGCATTTGTAAACGGATGAGACTTGACAGCAAAGACATGTTGGCAGTAGTAGAAATCAAACCATTATTATCCCAGGTGTTTTAGTGGATTCCACCATCCCCTTCCTAGACCTAACCCCATCTCTCATCCTCACATCATACCGGCCCTCCCTTAAAGATGGAGCCCGAACGAGATAGGCAAGAGTTGGGGCAGAGGGGGAAGGTTTGGGGATGGAGAAGTAATTTTCTGTACATTACTTGATATAGAACAACATTTCTGCATGTTGACCCCACAATGTTAAAAAAAAAAATCTTTTGAAGCAAAGTGTCCCATTTCATTTCAGGTGGGAAACCAGGCTTGGTAACAGGGCTGCAGTGAGATTCCAGGAGCCACTTGGAATATAAACCATCCAGCTCCTTTTAAGACCCTAGCTCCTGAAGTGACCCATAGCCATCTTGGTTAGTCAGCCAATCACCCAGGGGATTGCAACCACTCAGAGTAAATAGGGCAAAAATAAAATAAAATAATTTTTTTTAAAAAAATGAGGAAAGAAGCAAGCAAGCAAGCAAGCAAGTAAACGTTGGAAAGTTGGGAAGAGAGACCGCAGAGCTGGCTGGGTCGTCATGAAACAAACAAAGCCACTGAAGCTGTTCAAACAAATGTCTTTAATCTGTTTGTGACACCTGTCGCCTAGGCACAGAAAAGGTCCCAGAAGGTCAGAGCCCTTCAAGTCTCAGTGGGAGAGAGAGAGAATACTTTCACACACACCTTCTCCCAAGGCATTGCAAAGCTGGGCATAAATCGTTGTCTTTTCTGTTTGCAGTTGCCATTATCAGGAAAATTCCATTTTAATGAATTTCATCAGTGCTCCAAATTGTCTTTTGGTAATAGAGGTAGATACTAGTGAGTTTGTTGCTAGAAATCACTCTCCTGATCTAAATCTGGGTACGAGATGGAAGGGCCAATATCTCTCTACAGTGAGCATCCATTGCCAAGGCTGGACCCTACTCAGCTCCTCCCAAGTGATTCCCTGTGACTCTGGCACGGTCGGGGGTGGGCCTGCTTAGTCTAGCCGGTGGGCTCATTGTTGTGGACAGAGGAGGACCTGTCCTCTTCCTCCTTCACCTAAAAGTGTTCAGGTGGCAGTTGGGTGGGCACCCAAGAGTGGCTTTAGTTCTCTCACAGCTGCATTAGTCCTTCCCTCCTATTTGTTGATCTAAACAGGTGACACGTTTTCAATTTTATCTAAAGGTCCCCTGCATTCCCTCAACCCAATTTCTTCCCCCAGCCCTTCCAATCTAGAAATTCCAGAGCCACCACTGGCTTTAAGCACAACTTGGCCCTAAACTTGACCCTGATTTTTCGTGCCTGGTGTCCTCCTGTGTGTAATGAAGGGACTAAACTCAACAATCTCTAATCCCCCTCCGTACCCTAACAGCCTGCATGAGGTCCCACGTGTCATCAGTATGCAGGCATCGTGGACACACTCACCTGATCCATGGCCCGAGTGACTTCAAGTTGCGAGTTACGATTAACCTATCAATTTCCCCTGAGGGACCATATGAACTGGCAGTTAGGACATCCTTATATGCTGAGATCACTGCCTGAGCCAGTGTGGCACCACATGTTCTCTAGAGGGTTAGCCAGGCATTCTGCTCTGCTGTCATCCACCCCCCAGTGTCCATGATCTCTAGAAGGCTCCAAAGGTGGCAGAACCACACCTGGATGAATTGCCTTTTTGCCTATCTTTCTGGAGTCTGTCTGGGGAGTCTGCCTAACAATGCCTCTCTAATAATTATAAGCCCTTAATTTGTATTTTCTTATTGGATCCTCACAATGAGCACATGAGACAGAAAAGTGAAAGCCCTATTATGAATGTGACCCTTTCTGCTGGGAGTGAGGGGACTAAGAGCCACTGATGATAGGTCCTGTGAGGTGGGACAGGGGTGAAGGAGGGACAGGGGTGAAGGAGGGACAGGGGTGAAGGTGGGACAGGGGTGAAGGAGGGACAGGGGTGAAGGAGGGACAGGGGTGAAGGAGGGACAGGGGTGAAGGAGGGACAGGGGTGAAGGAGGGACAGCCTTCAGGAGCTGGGAGCAGCGACACGTCTGGGCCAAGACTCACAGCCAAACCTGCACTCGGACCTCACGGAACATCTACAGACACTCCTTGCCAATAAGGACACTAAGTCTCGGAGAGGAGAATGATTTGCCAGAACCTCACACCAGTCGGTGCCAAAAAATTAAAAAACTAGAACTCAGTTCTCTCTGACTCCTAGTCCGAGGGGATTTGGGTTTTGTTACCATGCAGGCCCAGTAAGGATCAATATCAAGGCCTCTGCCCTGGACTCTGTGGGAAGGAAGTGAAGGCCAAACCCCTGGGAGCTCAGACCTACATGTCCCAAGGGAACAACCACCCCTCAGAAGGCCAGAGAGGAAGGCTGGGCAGAAGACTTGGAAAATGTGAGGTGGTGGGCTGTGCCCTGTCAGAGGACGGCCCTGGGCCCCTCTCCACAAGCCCTGTCCTGCCAACCCCTGCCCTCTCCCTGTGCTTCCTTCTTGCTTGCCGAGGTGCTTTCTCCTGTGCAGTCCTCACGCACAGCCCGTGTGCTCTGTCCTCTGACAATACCCTGCTAGTTCCCGGTATCACAACAGCCCTCTGGTGGGCCTCTAATGATTCTCAGGAATGAGATTTGCAAAAAAAAAAAAAAAAAAAAAGGCAGTGAAATAGGATGCTGTGTGCAGGGGGAGGTCTGGGGCAACAGGGAGAGAGTGAATTGGGCTCCCCTTCCCAGGAAAGCCGGGACTTGGGGTCTGGTGCGGGGAGATCATTCATTCCAGCAAACCCTAAGAGGGTCTGCTGTGTAGTTGGTCAGAGTGTAGTGCCTCTTCACTGGTATGTGACATCACTTTTCAGCAATCACCATGCTTAAATGTCTCAGTGGAATTCACACATGGGAATGGTGGAGCATGACCACTACTGCTCCTGGTTACATTCTCCCCGTGTAATACTACTTAAGTTGTAAATTGAGCTCTTCCATTCAAGACAACAGCGACTAAGCTGACACCATGGCTTCATAGGCCCTTTGCCATGTAAGTACCTCTTCTGACCCTGGATCCAGTCAGTGGCGCCAACATCTTAGGCAGTTGAAGTGTGTGTCACTCCAGGTCCCAGACAGAAGCTAGGCGCTGCGCCTCTGAGAAGACACTGCATTGCTGTGGCCGTGTACCTTACACAGATGGCCTTCTTTCACTAGGAGAAAACTGACACTCCGAGAAATCACTCTGAGAGAGGTTAAGGAGCTGAAAAGGCAGGAAGAGCAAGGGGGAGAGGAGAACTCTCCTATGTGGAGAGCTCCTTGGGAAGAGGAAAGTCATAATTCAGGCAGCAGGGTCTCCAGCTCTGAAAATGTGGACATCACCAGCAGGACAGGTCACCTGGGTGGTCTGGAAACACAGGCCCGAGGAATGTTTACTTTCTGCAGAGCTTGTTTGTCTGTCCCGGGCTCCAGTTCTGCTTGGCAGCCCTGGTCCTGGCATCTTCCAAATGCTCTCTTGGAGGCTGGTGTTCCCTCTGGGCACTGTCATCAACAGAGACCACAGGACCATGTCCTTCCTCACTCAATCCTCTATCCTTGTTTTCCCATAAACATCTGCCAGGAGCAAATGCAGAGGCCAGCATCTTCTTGCTTAATAGGGGGGTCGCTAAGTCCGTGAGTGGGTGGTCCCCATAGTGCTCTGTGGCGCCGGGCCAGTCAGCGATTCCAAATAATAGAGGATGCATTACTTTCTCCTTGCTGAGAAGCATCTCATAAAATGTTAGAAGTGATTATAAGCAAGCCATTTCTTTTTTGGACCCCACACCTTTGTATATGCTGTTGCCTCCTCTGAAAAAGTATGTTCCACACAGCTCTGTATAGATGTTCACGCCAACTCCTTCTTCAGGGTCACTTTTAAATACCACCTCCACGGGGAAACTTCCCTGGCCTCTGTGTGCAGGCCAGAATGGCCTCCTGTCCTCTCCCTGCCTCCTACACATTGTGACTTTCCTACAGCACACAGCACAGTGCATCTCACTACAATACAAGTATGAGCTTCTCCCTCTAGACTGAGGCCTTCACAACAGGGAGATACTGAGCTCTTACCTGACACATCGAAGGGGATCACACATGTTTATTGCATGAATGAATAAAAAAGCAATAGAAAAAAAGGCACGAATATACAGGTTTATACGTGTAGAGAAGACTGCACCCATTGTTGGCAGTAGGTCTGAGAGTCCTGGAGAGTGGCATGATATGAAAGCAAAGCAAAAGGGGGGGGGGAGGAGTGCAGGTGCAGAAGCAATGCAGAGACTCTGAAGCCAGACTGCCAAGTTCAAACCCAGCCCCACCACTTGGTTGAGTTACTCGACCTCTCTCAGTCTGTTTTCTCATTTGGAAATTGGGGTCATAACAGTAGCCTGCCTCAAAGAGTTGGTGAAAGGTAAAATGAGTTCATACACAGAAAGCTCTTAGAATGGAACCTGACATTTCTCAAATGCTCAGTACAGTAGCTAGGTATTTCTCTAAGGGAACAGAGGTGAGAGAGAGGCTTTCCCTTTATCCTAACCTCCTGTATTCTTTGAATGTTTACACCAAATAATTCAACAAGGAAACAGAAAAATTAAAGTACGTTCAGAACTTCTGCTTTCAGCCAAATGGCAGACTAGATATCCTGATTGATGATCTTGAAATTAACTAAAAAATTCTGGATATGACACTACATACACAAATTTCTTTCTTTTTTTTAAAGATTTTTTATTTATTTGACAGAGAGAAACACAGCCCGAGAGGGAACACAAGCAGGGGGAGTGAGAGAAGGAGAAGCAGGCTTCCCGCCAGGCAGGGAGCCGGATGTGGGGCTTGATCCCGGGTTGCCGGGATCATGACGTGAGCCGAAGGCAGTCGCTTAACCAACTGAGCCACCCAGGCGCCCCTACATACACAAACTTCTTAAATGCATTCATTTTCTTGCAAGAAAATCAGGAATACTAAGGTCAAATTTTCAATGAGAGCAGAAATTCTAATTATTGGAGAGAGTAGTGAAGCTAGCTTTTGTCTTGAGGGTATTTGATCTTGACTTTGACTCACAAGGTAAAGTATAGGAACAAGACCCAAAGCCCAAGACCTTCCCATCATGGTTGTCTAATAGGGTAAATTTTCTTTTTTTTTCTTTCTTCTTTTTTTTTTTTTTAGATTTTATTTATTTGACAGAGAGAAACACAGCCAGAGAGGGAACACAAGCAGGGGGGGTGAGAGAGGGAGAAGCAGGCTTCCCGCTGAGCAGGGAGCCCGATGTGGGACTCGATCCTGGGTCTCCGGGATCATGACCTGAGCCGAAGGCAGTCGCTCAACCAACTGAGCCACCCAGGCACCCCACAGGGTAAATTTTCTTAAAGTTGAGAAGCAAAGAGCTACTCCCTCAGTGTAAAAAGAGACCTGTAAATAAACGCCTACCCTTCCAGGGGCCATAAGGAAAATTGCTCATCTCTAACCTGGCTACAGAGTAAATAGAAAAAAATATTCTAAAAGTTTGCAGCAGAAAAGGAGTCCACACATGGGTATGCAGCCCAAATTCATATCAGATGATGATCTAAAAAAAAAATAAATCTCACACAGAAATCTAGTTCATAGTGGTCCCAGCCTGGAAGAGTTCCCAGTTTCTTGGAAGAAACTAGTGCAAATCTCAGAAGGAACCTACCTTCCACCCAGGCATCAATGAATTCTCACAGATGAAGTTCCAAGGAAAATAAGCAGGATGCAGTCAAGATGAAACAGATAATTAAACAGATCAATGTGAGGGAGAACCTGTAGGAGCAGACCCAGGGAGACTTCAGCTATTAATAGAGACAGAATATAAACTGTGTGTATTATGTATAAAAAAATAAAAAAAGAAGCTATAAACAAGAAGCTTGAAAATATGAGGACCAAGTAAAGAATGACCAAGCATGTTGAAAACTAAGCAAATAAAAATTATAAAAATGAAAAATAGTAAGAGTTGAAATGTAAGTTAATAGTTCTAATAGTAGATTAGATTTGCTGGAGAAAGTCCATGAACTGGAAGATTGATCCAAACTAAGTATCCAGAATGTAGCATGAAGACACAAAAGGACAGATTTAAGAGAAAAAAAAAACTAAGTTGTCTAAGTTAGTAAAAAACTGTTTCTTTTTAATGTTTAGATACTGCAGAATTTAGATACTGCAGAATTATAGGCCACCCCAGTTTCATAACAGGCCATTCAGAGAAAAAGTATAAATTATTTACTAAAAAATACAGATCCATCAAAAGACTTTTCTTTCCCACAAGTGAAAATATTCTTAAGAGCAATTCAAGAGTTCCAAAATTAAATTGTACTCACTTTAGAGCTTTCATTGTTTACTTTGTGCAGTTCCTCTCTTGTCTTTACAGGGATAAATTTCTATGCCTTTGTTTACCAGATTTGTATTAAAAAATTACAATTTTCTAAAAGCTTGAGAAGATCATATTTTAGGATGCTCCATTAAAAGGATTTGCACTAAAGGGGCATCTGGGTGGCTCAGTTGGTTAAGCTTCTGACTTCGGCTCAGGTCATGATCTCAGCGTCCTGGGATCCAGCCCCACATTGGGCTCCACACTCAGCAGAGAGTCAGTTTGTCTCTCTGCCCCTCACCTCACTCATGCTTTCTCTCTCTCAAATAAATAAATAAAATCTTTTAAAATGATTATTTGCATTAAAGATATTCGACTAATTTTAAACAAAATACAACCAGGACTTAGAAGACTCAGGTGCAAAAAGTTTAGTACTATTACGTAGGTTCAATTCACAAAACAGTTTGTCAAAGGCTTAAACACTTCCAAAATCCCATTACAGTATACATTTGTATTCAACATCACACTACCAAAAAAGAAAAAAAAATTAGTTCAGTTACTCTGCACCTACAAAAATTGTTATAAACTTCAACAACTTCAGCTTCTATTTTAACTGGTAAAATACCAGAGCTTGTTTGACAAGTTGTACATTTCTTAACCTATTCCAAGTATATTTCTGTTCCATAGGTTTCTTAATTTAGTAAGGACATTATTTTTACTACATTGTATTTGTATTTGTATCAAAACAGAACAATTTATCTTCACTGTTGAAATTTGAAATGAATTCATGATAATTTTCACAATGTCAGTTTTTTCTACTCCCAAAAACTCTGACTCCATGAATTAGATTACAAAAGATTCAAACCATTATTGATATTACCTGATTTCCTATTTGAAAAATCTGATGAGTGTGATATAAAATTAGAATTGCTTAGCTATTTGCCAAGTTCCTCTGCTATCCGAGCCAAGAAACTAATAGTATCACTTGAACCTTTGTACATGCACAAGAAAATTAGAACTGAAAATGGTGAAATTAATTTAGAACGGTCATTTAATCTAAGTGAAAAGTCAAACACACCATTTTCACTGTATATGTCAACATCTTTGGACATATTTGGCTTAAAGTAACTAATTTTTTTGGTGTGGGTGATACTCTTTCTTCAGCCAATTGGGATCCTCTGGTTTTCACATGTTCAGTGGTAACAACACTGAGGCTCCATAGGAGGTAAATGTCTACCATCTCTTTGTGCAGGTCACACATTCATCATTAATTTTAATGAAAAGCAGAAATCAAGCCTGTAATTTGTCATTAAACATATATTTTTGTTTGTTTATAACTCATTGCTGTTAAAGAAATTTTTTAACTAAGAAAGCACTATCATCAGCCCATCCGTTAATAAATAATTAGCTGTGGATTTGCAGTACAATAGAAGGCAAAATCACAGTAGCAAGGGTGTCCAAATTACTCTATACAGTAGGATTGCTCAGCCTCCATTCTGCTCATGTTATTGTTAATTTTCCAGGCTTCACATCAACCGTGCCACCCATGCTCTGGTGACCTGGACATTACAAGGCTGCAGGCAGAGGACCCAGCATAACTGTTTATGAGGTGGTTGACAGGACCAGCAGCATTGAACAATAGTCCCACTGCTCCCTAAGTCTAAGTACACTTCATTTCATCAGTGATTGTCCCGCCTGATGTACTTGAGTGGGCAATATTATCAGGGCTGGGATTACTGTCGGGCAAGTGAGGCATTCACTCTGGGTGCAAAATTTAAGGCGGCGTAAATAATTCAGCAATCAAAATAAAAAAATATGTTAAGGCAACATTTTAAAATATAAAAATTAACATAAAATATATGCTAAGCAGAACATCAAATTTTTCAACAAAGACAGGGTCCAACTTTGCATTTACAACCTTAACAGTGAGTGCCTCACACACAGGAGCCCATATTCTGGTGAATGAAGGAGGTCTGTGGGAGAAGTGAGGCTGCCCTGGAAGACGAGGAGGAGGTGGGAACATGCCACTCTCTGAACCCCGTCTCACCCAACCCTTCTGTCCCAGTTGCCCCTGCTTTAAGTTTTCATACAAATCCGGCCCCACCTCTACAGGCAGAAGCCTTCAGGATATTGTACTTGGTTTGGATCTTTACTGCTTTTCCCCCTGTAGTTCATTTCAGGCCTTTCTCATGTGTACTTTTATGGCAGCCCTGGATCACCTTTGAACCACATGGATCCTTTGATCACACGTGGGGCAGGATGGCTCGGATATCATTTAGCTACATCTCTCCTTCAATTAACTCTAAATTGTCCTAGGCTCTCGGTTCCATCTATCTTTGCATCTATTTCTTATGGTTTTCTTGCCTGTGCCATTGCTGTCAACTGGTATTTTTTAAAATGAATCAGACAATGCTATGAATCCATGTTGGGCTTAGGGGCCAAAAACTCGTGCTTCTTAGAATTGTGCCTAACATGGCAGTGAGGACTCAAGGGGCTTTCCATTAACAAAAATGTTTTGGTAGTACATGAACTTCAGGTCACCTCTGTTGGCTTCTCAACGGCCTCTTTGGTTATAGTTGTGTGAGGCTTCGGCTTAGTTGAGTGGACAAAGTTATTGGTCAAGTGATCTGGCTAAGTAAAGATTTTGATGATTAAAGAAATGTCCTAAAAGAGAACCCCAACTGATTCCTCAACAGGCGTTCTCTGAGATGGAATGGTGTGGGGAATAGGAGGGGAAAGGATGGAGCAACCTCTTGTTCAGAGGAAGAGCTGGAGGGTGATATGATGTAGTAAGACTGAATTCTCTACATAGTGGTCATGTGGAGGTTAGTCAACAAATACTTACCGAGAATTTATGTAAGGGTTTAATGTCAAGAGATGGTAAATTCTGAAGACCCAGGTCCAGCGAAGTCCTTTCTCCAGGACCTGGATGTCTGTATGACAGAAAACTCTGAGCAATAGTTATTCCTATGTAATAGTCTCACATATGTTCAGACTGGGAAGAATGAAGGTAGAGTAAGTACATAGTTCTCCTACTGCATTTATTTTTATTCAACAACCATTTATGGAGCCCCTGCTATGTACTGAGAAGCTTCATATTCATTTATTCCATTAAGCTTCCATTGAGTTTTTACAATGTCCTAGGAACTGAGGGAAGACAAGGAAACCAGCTTGAATAAAGTCACAGCAACTGCCATCTGCAAAGAATCTGTCAAGGATGAATTAAGACAAAGTAGGTAGGCAAATAAGCTGAAATGTGGTCCACACAAGGTTAGAGATCTTCACAGCAGGAAAGGCAGGGCACCTAAACCCACTCGTGGGACATGCTACATGGGTCACAACATAAAAATAAGTAGGAACCAGCCAGAAGAAGATTAAGGAGTAAAAACATCATGGGTTAGTGACCACTGTACTCAGATGAGGGGCCGGATTCTGGGGTCACAGATGGCTGCTGACTGCTTTACTAACTCCTTGTGGGCTATAAGATCTATCCACCCAGTGAACTTTAGTCCTCCCTCTGCCAAAGCTAAAGAGTGTTTCTGAAGAGCACACCGTCTTCTCCTACGGTTCTAATTCCTCCTGCTCTTCACTTCTTATCCACTAGACCAAGGAGCAACCAACTATGGGCTCAGGCCAACCCCACCAATTTTGTAAATTATCTTATTGGTACACAGTCACGTCCAATAGCTGCCTTGTCTGCTTTCACACTACAAAGGCAGAATTGAGTAGTTAAGAGAGAAACCGTGTGGGCCATAGAGCTTAGAGTATCTACCATTACCATCTGGCCCTTCCCAGAAAAAGTCCTCCAACCTTGGAGCTAGACTATAGGAGCCATGCACTCAGCTCTCACTACTCCTAATCATTTGAACCCGGGGGATGTAGTCCCTTGAGAGAAACCATCCTGGGAGGATGTGAGTGGATAGGAACTGGAGGCAGGGCCTGGGAGGTGAGATCTCTTGGCAGAGGAAAGACATCCTCTCTGCCAGGTGACTTAGGGCTGGTATAAGAGGATGTTATGAGGATACTGGGGCTTATCCAAAGATTGGAATTCTTTTCCATAATAAGATTATTTCACTGTGCCTTTTAAAAAATGTATAGTCTTATATTTTGCCAGATTTCAGAGACTCTAAGGAGAGTTCTTTTTATAAAGTATGATCATGCAAGAGGAAGATAGTGCCTCAGGTGTTTGAGCTGGGAGGCCACATACAATTCAAATCAGAGCCACCGACCCTCCGTGGGCCTGCAGCAATCTGAAGTGGAGAACATAATCCACATCCTACGCAGCCCCCTGGACCCCTGTCTCTGGCTGCCTGATGATTAATGCGTAAGCCAGAAAGACATTTCATTGACTGCCTTCTGGTCTCTGGAGCACAATGCCGTCAATAAATATTTATTGAATGCATTTTCCTAAGGCTTGCGGCACTTACTCTATGATAAGTCATAACTGAATAAGCAAGAATTGCTCAGGGTGGTCACAAATAAATATATAAATGTATGTTAATGGGATCCAAGCTAGGAATGGTCAGCAGGAAAGAAAATATGCATCCATCTATGGACAAGTGATCTCAGTGGTTTATGGCTTGCTGCTCAGTGGTACTAGAATTGCGGTGAATAAAAGAGAAGCATGTCACGTAACCTCCAGAAGTGAAGAGCACCAAAGAAAGAAGGAAGAAAGGTAAGAAAGAAGAAAGGCATAGAGAGAAATTTATAACTGGCTCCATTTTGAACAAATGAAAAACACATACATTTTTTAGAGCCAATCTTTTGTATTCTCTTGCTGGCTCTATGTGGGTAACACTTTCATCTGTCACTGAAATGGCTCCACCGCTCAAGAAACGGCAGAGTTAACTGAAATGGGTTCCCAAATTGTAATTTTTGCAATAAAGATAAAATATGGTTTTCTGTAGCCTGTTTGGAGTATAGCACCAATATGCTGATGCAGTTCCCCTTAAACCCCAGCCACACTAGATTCTGAATGGTATAACGCCAATTTGGGCACGGGCTGTTACGGTATGTTTATTTAAGACTGAATGCTTATCCTGAGTTAAAAGCAAATTAAAATCTTGCGTTTGGGATAATATAGAAAGGGGGCAATATAATTAACCCATTTACGTCTGTGCAGTCTTGGCATACTCCTGTGGGGCCTGAGAATGCCCAGCTACAGTGAGAGCAGAAGCCTGGATGGTGCTGGAAAGGAAAGGCATCTGTGCGGCTAGGGGTCCAGCATCGTAGGGGAAAGACCTTGTCTCTGGGAAGTAATCCAGAAAGCCAGCCTACAATTAATGCAAGCATAATTAATGACCATCCAGGTCCAGCCCTTCACCAAACTGGAAAGGACACTAGTGGCTGCACAGTTCACCTCTGTTGACTCTGCTTCTGGGTTCCCTGTCCACTGCCACTCTGTGATTGAAGGGGAAACCAGTGCTTCATTGGCTTCAGGCAGCAAGAAAGACACAGATCCAGGAAGGAAAGCAAGATGTCTCCGGATTCTTTTCAGGAGACCACCCAAGGATGGAAGGTCCTCAGGTCTATGGTATAGTAGACCTCCCTTGGAGGCAGCTATGGCCCCTTGGGTTAATCTAAAGAAGACACACAGTGCTTGATTCACTGCCTTTTGAGAGTTGTCTTTGCCCTTCTGGTGCTCTAGACAACAGCTGAATGAGGGGCTTTATGGCCACCAACTCAACTGAGGAAACTTGCCCAAAGGTTTATGGCTTACTGCTCACCCCCCACCAAAATATCTGTTCCAAGTCTCTTCTGAATTCCACTCTCTCCTGACTTCTAGACCATCTGCCTATTTTTCCAAAAGAGGCAGAAGGAAAAGATTCTGAGGGGTTTCTTCCTGAAGGTTATTCCTTGTGATCATATATGTGAAGGCTGACCTGAGGTGCCCTAATATCCAGCCTCCACACACTGAACACCTTCAGTGGCATCACTAGCAAAGGCCAGAGAAGAAAGCCTAGGTCACTAGCAAGAAAATGTGGAGAAAAGTGTTTTAAAGTTCGGAATTACAAAAAAAAGCCTTCACGAAAACTGAGCCAAAAATCTTCCCGGACAGGGAGTCAGATCTAATCACACCATGGGGAATAGAGGAAGGCTCTGAACGCTTCCTGCCCTTTAAGCGGGACACCCAGCAGACCGTCCCCAATCCAGCTAAGCGCACCTCTTTAAGTGCCTCCAACAGGCCCCCTCCATTCCAAGACTTGATTACCACTGCCGCCTCCATAAGATTCCAGGGTATTTATCGGATTACCACTTGAGGTCACATATCCTACTGTCGTGTTTTGTGGTTGCTTCTTTATGCGCCTACTCTCCCCAGAGAAATTAGAGGCTTGGAGCTGAGAAGGAAAAGCTGTGCTCTGCGTGTGGCAGGTGCCCAGTGCAAATTTGTAGCACACATGTTGAAGAAAATTGCTTTACTTGTAACTGTGGCCCCAGTTCTGGCCTACAGATCCTAGGAGTCCAAAGGGTGTGAAAAAGAATTATGTGGAATTATATAGCTGGGCTGCTATTTGTTTGCTCTTTTCCAAAGTCTCCACTGGCTGTTCTGTCCCATAGAAGCCAGAAATACCTGCATATCAGAGAATCAAATGTAAGGTTTTGTCTGATAATATTTAAACCCCAAAGGCAGTGTGAGACATAATTTCTACTCTGACGAAGAATGCGTATTTTAAGGGATGGATCCATAAACTTTTCCAGAAAAAATACACAGAGCAAGATGCCTTTTAAAATGGAGGATGCAGAATGGATGTGATTATGATTGATAGGAAATGCCAATTGGAATATTTATTATTCCTAAGATCTCTGCTGCATTTCAGAGGCACCACAAATTCAAACGTGAGGATGCAGTCATTCAGGGCTCCATTCCAGGTGAGAGGACATGCGGGGAGTGTCTCCAAGTCCTGGGCCATCATTCACATTGCTTTCTCCTTCCTGCCAATGAGATTTCATCCATCCCGGACTTTTAATGTATCCAAGTGTTCCTGTCTCAGCAGATGGAGACTGTCTTTCTCCCCATGAGGCATGCCTTGTTAGGCACACACCGACTTCTAGATGTTCAACGAACAGATGAAGACTTCACCAGGAGCTGATGTTTTCTCTTAGGCTACTCCTTTCTCATACACACATTCATTACCCGTCAAATTGTAGAGACAGATATAAGATTGCTAGCCTTTTTTTTTAAGATTTTATTTATTTGACCGACATAAATACAGCTAGAGAGGGAACATAAGGAGGGGGAGTGAGAGAAGGAGAAGCAGGCTTCCTGCCGACCAAGGAGCCCAACGTGGGGCTCAATCCTCAGATTCCGGGATCATGACCTGAGCCGAAGCCGGACGCTTAACACCTGAGCCACCCAGGCGCCCCAAGATTTCTAGTGTTTTAGGTTGCCACATAAGGACTTTTAGAAAAAAAAACCCACTATTTGTATCAACATTATTCCTTAATCCAAAAAGGGTAAAGGCAGTCTTTATATTGAATAAATTGACAACATTATTCTTGTCCTTCTAATTCTACAGTATGCCTCTGATCTATACCTGGTTATCATGTCCCCACCATGAACATTCTAATAATAATAATGTCTCTCCTAGAATGTTGCTAGATGGGTTCTAAATCATTTAAAACCTAGTTGTCTTTTTTTATAGATTTTAGGGTTTTATGCTGTAAGAGTCAGAAAATTTAAAGATAGAGTAGCAAAAGGGATCAGAAAATAGTCATAAAAGTCATCAGAAGTCAAAGGTTTCCCTGGAAATTTTCGTTGGCAGGCACAGTGCTAATCACCAATGCAAATTTTGGTGACCAAATCAGAAATTTGTCCTTTGTTCTCTGTTCCAGGTACATGGCCATCATCCATCCCCTCCAGCCCCGGCTGTCGGCCACAGCCACCAAGGTGGTCATCTGTGTCATCTGGGTCCTGGCTCTCCTACTGGCCTTCCCCCAGGGCTACTACTCAACCACAGAGACCATGCCCAACCGAGTGGTTTGCATGATTGAATGGCCAGAACATCCCAACAAGATCTATGAGAAAGTGTGAGTAGGGATGACTCCCTGGTGGTGCTTCTTTTGTCTTTTCTTGTTTCTTCTTTCTCTCCATGTTCTTTGTTGGTTACAATTTAGTGTCTATCTATAAGCATTTCTCATAACCACTCTGATGTTGGGTTGATGTGTCCCTCATCATCCAGGGACTCTTATGTTCCAAATACTACTTTGAACTTTGAATGACAATTTACAAAATATGAGACCTGGATCCTGTTACAGCCTACCATCCAGGCGTTTTTTCATACCCTCCTGGGGGTTACTGGCAACTCTATCCCGCCAGTGTCGGCACTGCTTTGCCTGGGAGCTCTTGCCTCACCTACAGAACACTGCTCTGCCCTCTTGCTCGGCATGCCAGAAGGTGGGGGAATTATCCCCTACTCCCAGCAGCTCTCACAATGGATAGTGGGTGGTGTATGAACACCACAGCTCCCTCGGCCTGCAGGTGGGATGTCTCTGAGGTGTGTGTTGTACACTGTGTCCAAGGTTTTGTCTTGGGGTGAAGCTCCACTCACCCCAGCTGATGCACCTTTCTCCGTACCACTGCTCCTTATTGGCATTTCTTTCTCCTTCTAACCAAGCCACGTGCACTTGGATTTTTGTCTCAGGATATGTGTCTGGGGAAAACCAAGCCGCAGCACCTAGCTTCCAGGGTTTTCTAGGTGGAGAAATAAGATACACATTCAAAATGCATGTGAAGGCAAAGCCAGTACAGTGAAACCGTATGAATTACAAGTTTCCCTACAAGGCAGGCCTGCTTATCTTCAAGGGCCTGACTAATCGCATTTAAGGGTTTTCAAAGAAATCCTGGCAGTTTTCTCCAGGACTTCTAGAGGCAACACTGAAATGGCTTCTTTTTTGGTCTGTTCTGCTCAGGTACATGGCAGTGTGACATTTATATCACTGTCAGGTTTCTGGGCTCAGAGCACATTGATAATGTGGGTCCTTTTGAAAGTTCTCTGTAATTCTTCAATCACGGGTTTATTATGTGAATCATAAAAGAACACTGGTGTTAATAATCGGATGATGTATGTTTTAATGACAAGATTGCCATTACTAGTTCTCTGACTCTGGACAAGGTTTGCAGTCTCCCCTCATTGTTAAAATTGAAAATGATAAAGCATTGCTTCTCATAAACAACTACTGTGAAGTGCAAACTAGATAATGCATCCTCGCTTTGTAAGCTATTAAATGCCATACAAAAGGTAAGATATTGTTATCAAACCAAATTCATCAGATTGTGATAGAATCATTACAGGCCTTTAAACTCATTAGATGGTAGCAGGAGGCACTAACTGTTGGCCCCCGAGATCTGAGGGTCTGAAAGCCTGCTGTACCTGTTCCGTGGAGCATGGAAATGGGGCTTGCCAGAAAGCAATACATAAAGCTCAGACTTTGCCTCCCAGACACAGGCAGTGGGATTTAATCGATCAAGCAGTGGGGGGATTAATGCTCAGCCTAGAAGGAGACATTGAAAATTATTCTTCCAAATGAAACTACAAGCCCGAGTGGGGTCTCAGCGGGAGAAAGAACATAGCTTTCCAAGCTGTACAGGGCCCACAAACATGTTCAAGCCAAAAGGTTCCCTCAAAAGGGAAAAATGAAAGCCTCTGAATTAAAGCCCGTTCTATAAGCTGCTTAGAAACGGCCTTTGACTTGGTTCTCATGATTTTTTTTCCAAGACTGCTTACCTTCCTACAGTTTAGTTTCAAAATATGGTTCATTTATCTTCCAACAAATTCAAAGTTTAACATGGAAACAAAAGTGTTCCATAGATCTCTGGAGTCATGCCCAAGAAATAATAGTTTTTAAAGTTTTACTCTTGAACATTTTGCTGTCTTGTACTTGTTAATGAGTAAGAAAGCCCTTTGAGACTTGATGCAGTGTGCTGATTGTTTTATTTCCTTACAATGAGGATTTAGGGTAGCTGTACTGGAAGCCTGGGTAGGTTTGCTATCATTGTTTATTTCATGATTTTTTTAACTTCTTTCTTTTTATTTGTTTATTTTTTTAATTTTATTATTTTTATTAAGTTTTAAATTTTAATTCCAGTATAGTTAACATACAGTGTCCTATTAGTTTTAGGCATACAATATAGTGATTCCACAATTCTATACATTACTCAGTGCTCACCATGCTAAGTGCTCACCTGTTTCACCCATCCCCCCATCTCCATCCCCTCTGGTAACCATCAGCTTGTTCTCTATAGTTCAGACTCTGTTTCTTGGTTCGTCTCTCTTTTCCCCTTGCTCATTTGTTTTGTTTCTTAAATTGCACATATGAGTGAAGATGAATGGATAAAGAAGATATGAGATACACACACACTAACACACATATGCACAAACACACACATGTGTGCGTGTGTGTGCATGCACTGGAATAGTATTTGGCCATAAAAAAGAAGGAAATCTTGCCACTTAAAGCAACACAGTTGGAGCTAAAGAGGATAATGCTAAGTGAAATAAGTCAGTCAGAGAAAGACAATATCATATGTTTATTTCATAATTTTAATCTTAAAAAAATGAGTCTGGAGAACAGCATCTGATTTTATCTACTCAAGATGTGTAAAATGTTTATGGATACAGTAGTTAGTTGAAAGAATCTATATTTGTCATCTGTATATGACATGCAATGAAGCAAACATAAGTCAAGTGCATGGTAAGCTTTAGGTAAAGCCCTATTTCCTTTTTGTCAATATCCTTCAGAATGCATTATGACATACTTTTAGAGAATTTAAGTTTTACTAACTCTAACCTAAATACTTCGTCTATTGGCTTCTGCTAGAACTGATTGTCATTTCCACAGCACACAATAATTCAAATTTGAAACCAGAAGGAAACTTTGTTTAAGGCAGTATAATAATTAGGTTAAGAACACGGACTCTGGAGTTAAATGAGGGATCCACTCCCAGCCACATCACCCTCTAGTTGAGTCATCATGGTCAAGTTATTTAAGCCTCTAAGCTGAATGGAACATTCCACAGAGAGGCATTGAGAGAAGTAAATAAGGCACATGCTTAGCCCAGTGCCAGGCACATGGGAAGAGTCTGGTGAGCGTTAACTACTGCCATCAGCACCATTCACTGATTTGGATGCATGGGGAGATGGCTGGCAGCAGACAGTGTGGTGGGAAGATGCTTAGGCCCAATTTGCCTGATGAATAATTTGTGCCAGCTAATTACATAAAAAGGTTTTGTGAAAAATCTTAGATTGCTACATTTGCCTTCTGGCTGCATGGTGAACCTCCAGCCCTGATTGTTATCATTCAGACTCTTTATTAATACATAGATTAAATTAAGCACTATTAAATAAAGGCAATTCAATAAAATAACAGGCAAAAGTTTTGGACATGCACTTCACGAAAGGAAATGTCCAAATGACCAATTAATATGTGAGGAGGCACATGACTTCATTTGTCACCAGTGAAATACAAATTAAAACCATGACACCTGACTGCCCACCCATTACACTAGCAAATGTTAAGAAGTCTGACTCAACTAAGCATTTAGAACTTTTGGTGAAATTAGGAAACAATGAGAACCTTTATAGACTGCTAAAAGATGCGTACATTGATAAAACCATATTGGAAAACATTTTGTAGTATCCAGAAAGACAGAAGCTATCCAGTTTTGCACAGGGGTAATTGCCCTAGAAAAATGCATGTGTGTATGCACTCAAATACAGCTAGAGTATGGTTTGTTATCAGCATTGTTCTTAATGCCCCAAACTGGAGATATTTCAGATGTCCATCATCAGTAGGATGGGTAAAAAACTGTGGCACAGAATACTATGTAATTAGTACAATAAACAAAATGTAACTTCATGCAACATGGATGGCTCTTACAAAGTTTTAAAAGGAATTGAGAAAAATGAAAGTACATCTTTAAGAGCGCATCAGTAGGTAGTCAAACTATAAATGCAAAGAAAGTAGTAGTCACCATGAAAGTGAAGACATGATTCTCTCTCATGGGAAGGACAGGGGTGTGATCAAGAAAGAGACACTTAGAGATGCTTTGCAGGGGCTGACAATATTATATTTCTTAAGCTCTGTGGTAGTAGCATGAGTGTTTGCTTAAAAACCATTCATAATACCAGGTGATTTTGTTCATCCACTTTTTCTGGAATGTATGCTTCATATTTTTAAAGCATAAATTAAATGCTATTCAAAGGATTTTGCTTTTACAAGCTCTCAAGAAACTACTCTCATTTGGGATAACCCCAAAAGTTCCTTTCTAAGAAATTATCTTCTGAGGTGTAGAGCTTTGCCTAGAATGATACTATTCATAAGTTTTTACCTTTGAATAAGCCAAAGTATGGATGGACCCCACTTCATTCTCATGCTTACTTGACCTCGTGCGTTTTGCTTTGCTGACATACGCTTCAGCCTACCTGGAATTTTCCCAAGTGATCTAAAAGCATATGAGACAAATGCTGTCCCTGGAAGGAATGGCAAACATTGAGCAGAGCATAAGGCCCACACAGTCTCTGCAGACCCCATCCCTTGCTGCTATATTCATAAGCATGTACCTCTGGGCTATAAAATGCTACTGACAGACTTGGTCAGTTTCCTGGAAAATCATTGAAAACTTTATTTTGCATTTTTAAAAGTGAGTAAATTATGGAGTGCACTGAAAATTCCTATAATTTCTTTAATCATCTGTATGCCCATCATTCATGGAAGGCTCTAACATTTTGATGAATATTCTTCCAGTCTCTTACTCTCTCTCTAGGGATATACTGTTTAGGTTTTTTTTGCTGTTTTTTGGGGTTTTTTTAAGATTTTATTTATTTATTTGACAGAGAGAAACACAGAAAGGGTACATAAGCAGGGGGAGTGAAAGAGAGAGAAACAGGCTTCCTGCCAAGCAGGGAGCTGGATGCAGGGCTCAATGTGGGGCTCGATGCGGGGCTCGATCCCAGGAGTCCAGGATCCTGACCTGAGCCGAGGGCAGATGCTTAACAACTGAGCCACCTCTAACAACAGGCGCCCATTTCTTTTGAAGTGTCTTACATGCATAGAGGTCAACACAAACCTAGATTGTTTCCCTCTCTGTAACACAAAAAAATGTAGCTTTTAATGAACATCATTCTGTATCCTATTTTTAAAATTTAAGGTGTCTTAGAGATATTTCCATATAAGTTCTTGAAGAGCTTCTCTATTCTTATTCTCAACTACACAGTACTCCAGGCTACAAATATACGATGTTATTTAACCAATCACACTTTGGGTGGACTCTGGATTGTCTCCAGCCTTTTACTATTACAGTGTGCAGCCAAGGATACCCTTCACATGTATCATGCAAGGCTATCTATAGCAAAAAAGTTCCAAAATTGGAATTGCTGAGTCAAAGATACATAACATTTTAAGTTTGGTATTTGTCCTCCATATGGAATGGTACCACTTTATATTCTCACCAGCAGTGCATGAGACTCCCTGTTTCTCTGCAGTCTTCCTAACAGAGTACGATATTTCAGGTTTTTAGATTTTTGCCCATTATAGTTAAAATTTACATTTCCCTTTTTACAAGCATGGTTGAATATATTTTCATAATAGGAGTAATTTGTATATACATCTTATTATCTGCTTATTTCATTTACCATATCATAAATGATTTCCCATGTCATTAAACATGTTTCTACAGCCTGCTATGAGTATATACATATACACATATATTTATGTGTGTGAATAAATAATAATTTGGGGGACACTTGGGTGGCTCAGTCAGTTGAGTGTCTGACTCTTGAGTTTGGCCCAGGTCACAGTCTTGGTGTCATTAGACTCCAAGCTCAGCAAAGAGTCTGCTTGAGATTCTTTCCCACTCCGTCTGATCTTATACTATCTTTCTCAAATAAAAAAAATAGATCTTTCAAAAATTAATAATAATTTTGTTAATGAATCTTCTCTTTGATGGATTCCTTCAGTTGATCTGAGATAAAACACTAAGCTTCAAAGCAAGCTACCTCCAGCTACCTCCCTAGATCCCTGTGGGGACTACTTCAGTGTCCCCTGCCATCCTCTGCTTCTGTTCATAGTGCATGGCTATAGAAATTATCCTAGTGTTGTAACATTCATGAAAGCGAAGATGGGGGTTCGTTATTAATGCAATAATATCATCTATAATTGAGTGCTGCCACAGTGTAGAAGCTGGTGGCGTGGCTGCGGCTGCTCTGGTGAGCTGTGACACTGCCCAGGTAGTCCTGTGATGGGGGAGAGCACGGACTGGTTTCACGCGTGGCCAAAAGTCACTCCTCGTGGTAGAGAAAAATACCTGTGAAAGGACAAGGAAAGTATAAAAAAGAAATACTGTTCCCTGTTCTACTAAAATGAGAAGGGATGTGCCATAGCTTTCAAAGTTATTCAGAGCCAAGCCCACTCTTGAGGATGCTATATAGACTGTCAGGTTGCAGTGGTCCCAGAAGTTTCCACAGCAATGCCCCTGAAGACAAGTAAGATGAATGAGCCCATATTTCCTCATCAGAGGACCCACCACCAGGGCCAAGCAAATGTCTGTAATGAGAATGAAAAATGAGATCGACACCCAAATGAATGAGATTTAGACCGGCGGGGGAGGGGTTCAATTTTCCTGAATCGTGTATTAATATTGGTCATATATCATTTTCTACTAATTAGACTTATACATACCTGACTTTGTAGCAGAACTATGGCAAGAAGTAAGATAGGCTTATTCTGAATTCCAAATATTACCAATAGCACTGGAAAGGGAGGTAATGCCAGAAAATAGCATCATTTGTGACTTTAATTGCCTGGAAATTTCATGGACATGAACATGAATGTGTATGTATTAACTTGAATACAATTCTCTGTCAGTACCCATTGTAAGAAAGACTATAAAAATATGTTGTTACTTTTTGCAGCGTTTTATCTTTTATACATTACAGCCTATCATCAGAAATTAGATAAAATTTTATATTGATACATATCTTTTCTTTCATTAATAATAATGAAAATTGAAAATCAACTAATTGACAGCGTATGAGGGGAAAAGGGAATATCAGAAAATGTACCTGAAGCATTACTTCTCAAATTTCCTATCTTCTTGATTATTTCACAAATAAATTGAAGAAAAAAAAATGTGGATCCATTGCCAAGCTGCTCCAGGCCTTAGCCAAAAGGGTGTCAGCATATTTGTGTTTCCAGGACTGATTGTTTATGCTAGCTGTTATGATTAATCTCTTCCCCTGACACCTGCTACATTTACAGATACAGCCCAGGGCCCCTGGTATTGTCTCGGCTGTTGATGAAAAGCAGTTAAGCCAAGAATGAAAAGTACATTGACACTTCAGGGAAAGATGGTTGCATAAAAACAATCCCTTAACCTTGACTCCCAAAAAGAAATTAAGAGTGAGCAAAGAAGGAGGAGGAGGAAACTTAAAAAAAAAAAAAAAGCCTACATTAATACAGAAACTAGGAGAGTTGCCATACAAATGCCAGAAATTTCACTCCGTTTCTGGTAGATACTGTGCAAACAGAGACAAAGAAGAGGCAGCCACCACCAAGGACTATCATGGGCAAGACATAAAAGAGCATCCCCTAATTTGGAGGGGAAAGTGTAAGCCTAAGAAGATGGGACCCCGTAGTTCGAGATTCCTTTGGGCTGCCATGGTCGGCTTCCAAAGGCAGCTACCCTTAGACTGGGCACAAGGCTAGACAGCATAATTGATAGTAAGATAAAAATGGATGATTTTCTACAATACTGCAAATATCAAATGGATGCAGCTTGAGGGGAGAGGAATGAAAATACTGTTCAAGAAGTACATTTGTGAAAGGCACTGGAATCAAAATTTGTGCAGAAAAATTCTTTCAAACACCCTGTAAGTTCTTCAAGAGTTCAAAACCATATGGAGTACTTGCTAAGTTATATACACACTTGGCAAAACATAATTGTAAAAAACTTACAAAATTCCAAAAACAAACTTTGAGGCCAATTCCATTTATAAACATATATGCAAACATTCTAATTAAAAGTCACTAAAAAATCAAAATGATATTAAAATAGCAATGGTTTGTTTTTGAGCATGACTTTTTCCAGCACATAAGGTTAGTAACTTATCAGGAAATCTGTTGTATTTCATTTAACTAATTGGTCAAAGGAAAACATCATACATTGTTTCAATAAAGGTCAAAATAGATTTATTAAAATATAATATTTATTAAAGAAAAAAGTAACTTATATCAGCAATAATCCTTGAGAAAATAAATATATAACAGATCTCTTTCATGCAGAAACAAAATTAAAACACCTCAAATATTTAAGAAATAAGTTATATGAATAAAATTAAAATATTATGCTATTTTAGACTTTGCTGAATAACATAAGAGAATATTCGAGAAACAGTTCACCTGATTCAAATGCTGGGAAGTATCTTAAGGACGTATATGAAGCAGTCTCCTTTCCATCTCTTTTTTCCCATTTGTACACCAGTGTTCATAGCAGCATTATTCATGGGAATCAAAAGGTGGAAACACCCTTCTATCTTTATATAATTCCATAAAGCTATTAGTTCTCCACAAACTTCCTATAAGTATGTTTAGGTAACTGATAAAGCAAGTCATTCAAAAGGAATAAATGGATAAAAATAGTGTAAGATGGAACAAGAAGAATTAATTTTGATATCAGCAAAATAATGAAAAACAATGATAAGAAATGACTTACTCTTCCAAATATGAAAATACCATTTCTGGGGATATAATTAATAATAATAAAAAAAAAGGGGACACCTGGGTGGCTCAGTTGGTTAAGTGACTGCCTTTGGCTCAGATCATGATCTCGGAGACCCGGGATCGAGTCCCACATCGGGCTCCCTGCTCAGCGGGAAGCCTGCTTCTCCCTCTCTCATTCCCCCTGTTTGTGTTCCCTCTCTGGCTGTGTTTCTCTCTGTTAAAT
Source organism: Spilogale gracilis (assembly GCA_004023965.1). Lineage (NCBI taxonomy): Eukaryota > Metazoa > Chordata > Mammalia > Carnivora > Mephitidae > Spilogale > Spilogale gracilis. Next base: position 106,143 of record PITA01002558.1, on the reverse strand, counting down.
CAATAAAATCTTTTTTAAATAATAATAATAATAATAATAAAACAGAGCAAAGTCACACACCCGTGCACATTTAGGAAAGTCTTGATTCTATATATAAAATGTTATATTTAGTATATGCTACCAGTGTGTCAAATCTGTAAATTGGGAGGGAAACCTAATCAACCAAATTTTGTAGAATTCATAAAAATTTTGTAGAATTCTGTAACTCAAATGATTTCATAGGCAACTGCATAAGCCACCACCACCTGCAGCTTGGAGAGTAGCAACATATATTAATACACTGAAGACTCTGGATGCTTTCCATTCAAATATGTTTTATTTATTTTTATAGGAAATATATTCATGTGGTTTAAAAATATAGTTAGTGTAAAAGGGTAATCAGGAGAAGATTTCTCCTTCTAGCCATTGTTTTTACTTTCTTGTAGGCTTTCTAAAGTTTCCTTATGCTTATCTTAAAAAGTTTGTGTAGGGGCAGCCTGGGTGGCTCAGTTGGTTAAGCGACTGCCTTCAGCTCAGGGCATGATCCTGGAGACCCGGGATCAAGTCCCACATCCGGCTCCCTGCTGGAGGGGAAGCCTGCTCCTCCCTCTCTCACTCCCCCTGCTTGTGTTCCCTCTCTGGCTGTGTTTCTCTCTGTCAAATAAATAAAATCTTTAAAAGAAAAAAAAAGGTTGTGTATATGATCTTGCTGTTTTCTTTCTTACACAAAATAGGTAATATACCCTATTCTTGCTTTTTCCTTTAACAACTTATCTGAAGATATGCTTTCTCACCATATAGAGCAAGCATTAGCATTTTCTTTCCAGCTGCATAGTATTCTTACTTATGGAAAAACATTTATTTATCTGGTATGATTTTAATGTATATTTGAACTGTTCCTACTGTTCAGCTACTTCAAATTACATTGCAGTGAATAGGCTCCTCCCCCCCATTAAGTATTACAATAAAGAAACCCTACAGTTTTGCTTAAAACTTGTGTTTCCCAAGCTTATTTGATCATAGAATCCCTCTTTTGATTAATACTGTTAACGTCCCATAGAACTATTGTCCATAAAACATATTCTGGGGAAACTCCAGGCTAATCATAAAGCTATATTCCTTTCTCACAACTTAAGACCAATATAAATTCCATGTTTAGTTGCGATGGAGAAGAGATTTTCCTAACACCAAAGGCAAATCCAATATGAAAGAAATTGCTGGTTTGAATACAGATATAAAGATATAGATATATTTCTTAAATTCTGTATATCAAAGAAACTCCATGAAAATACAATGAAAGAGACAAACCATTAATATAATTAACATAGAGAAGCTCTAAATAATCAGTGAGAATATGGGATTTTTTTAATCAAAAAACTAAGAAATGCATGAAAGAATATAAAAAGCTGTATTCCACTAAGGGATATACTTTCTCTTTATTTGATTAAACTTAATGAAAATTCTAAGTATTAAAAGTTATGGGGAAGATGGACACTGTCTTCAGGAAGACAGTTTGACAATATCAATCAAGAATTTTAAGTATATACTTGATGGTTTTGTTTCTTAAATTCCACATATGAGTGAAATCATATGGTATTTTTCTGTCTCTGACTTATTTCACTTAACATTATACTTTCTAACTCTATCCATGTTGTTGCAAATGGCAAGATTTCATTATTTTTTATAGATGAATAACATTCAATGTATATATTTATATATACCACATCTTCTTTGTCCATTGATGCACTGTTGGACACTTGGGAGCAAAGGAAAAAAGAGAGACAGAGACAGAGAGATTGAGAGAGAAAGAGAGAGATAAACCAAGAAATATATTCTTGGGGCGCCTGGGTGGCTCAGTTGGTTAAGCGACTGCCTTCGGCTCAGGTCATGATCCCGGAGACATGGGATCGAGCCCCTCATTGGGCTCCCCGCTCAGCGAGAAGCCTGCTTCTCCCTCTCTCACTCCCCCTGCTGTGTTCCCTCTCTGACTGTGTTTCTCTCTGTCAAATAAATAAAATCTTAAAAAAAAAAAAAAAGAAATATATTCTTAAGTATAGAGAACAAACTGATGGTTACCAGAGAGGCAGGCTGGAGGATGGGTTAAATAGGTGATGAGGATCAAGGAGTGAACTTGTTGTGATGAGCACAGGATGATGTATGGGATTGTGGAATCACTATATTGTACACCTGAAACTAATATAACACTGTAGGTTAACTAACTGGAATTAAAATTGAAACTAAAAAATTAAATACATACTTGATTTGGGTCAGCAATTATACTCTTAGAAAGTTAGGAGGGCAAGAATGTATATGCAAGATATTGATATCAGCATGACTTATAAATTTGTAAATTAGAAACAAATGCCCAATCATAGAAGACTGAATAATAAATCACTAATAAATCATTCACACAAAGAAAAACTATGCAGCCATTGAAAATAATATACAAACATGTTAACATGAAAATATATTCATGCTATTCTCATCAGTAAATAAAATAGGTTTCAAAGTAAAATGTATAGTATAGTACCATTTCTGTGATTTTTAATAAAATGTATACCTCCATTTACAGGTTAGATATACAGCATTTACAAGAAAGATATACAGCAAAGTTTAATACTCAAGTTTTTTATTATCTTAGAGGCAGAGCCATGGATCATTTAAATTTTTTGGTTTTGCTTATCTGAAATTTAAGTTTCTTCAAACTAAATACAAATTATTATCTATACTGCATTTTAAGATTCAGGAATTTTTAAGGCATCCACTCTAGAATAAAAATACTATCACTTGAAAAAAATCACTAAAGTAACTAAAAATGAAAAAAAAATGGTTCAGCTAATCATATAGTTATTAGACCAGAATCATTTTCCTCTAAATTCTTCAGACATTGTTCTGTGGTCTTCTGGCATGTATTTTTGCAAAGAAATCTGATGCCACCTGATTTTTTTCTATTTTACATAATTTGTGTTTTCTACCTGCATACCTTTAGGATATGTCTTTATGCAAAAAAAAAAAGCAAAAAAAAAAAAACCACTAGAGAAGTAGGTATATTTAGAGATTTGTATTGTACTTACCTATCATTGCTGAGAGCTTCCAATCTTAAGTCAAAACTCAAATTAAGGATATTTTCTTTACTAATTTTTTAAAAAATTTTCTATTCTCTGCTCCACTCTCCTTTTCTATTGCTTCCTGGTTCAGTTTTGGAAGGTTATATGTTTCTTGGAACTTACCTATTTCTTTGAGGTTGTCTGATTTCTTGGCATATAATTTTTCATAACATTCCTTATAATCCTTCATAATTCTGTAGTGCTGGTTGTTATTTCATCTCTTTAATTTCTGATTTTGTTTATTTGAGATCTCTCTCTTTTTTTTTTCTTGATTTAACCTGCTAAAGGTTTATCAATTTCATTGATCTTTTCAAAGAACCAGCTCCTGGTTTCATTGATCTGTTCTTTTTTGTTTTGTTTTGTTTCTATTTCATTTATTTCTGCTCTAATCTTTATTATTTCCTTCCTTTAACCCAAAACTAGCATAGAAAGGAAGGAAATAAAGTTAGGTTGTTTATTTGATATTTTTCTTGCTTCTTGAGGTAGTCCTGTTTCACTATAAACTTCCTTCTTAAAACAACTTTCGCTGCATCCCAAACATCTTGAACCATTGTATTTTCATTTACATTTGTCTCCATGCACTTTTTTATTTCCTCTTTGATTTCTTGGTTGAACTATTCATTGTTTAGTAGCATGCTTTTTAACCTCCCTGTATTTCCAGATTTTTTGTGTTCTTGCCAGGCTTTTTTCTTCTGGTTGATTTCCAGTTTCATAGTGTTGTGTTTGGAAAAGATGCATGGTATGACTTCATTCTTTTTGAATTTGTTGACACTTGTTTTGTTGCCTAATATATGATATATTCTGAAGAATGTTCCATGTGCACTTAAAAGAATGTGTATTCTGCTGTTTCTGGATGGAATGTTCTGAATATATTTGTTAGATCCAGCCGATCCAATGTGTCACTTAAAAGCACTGTTTCCTTGATGATTTTCTGTTTGGATGATTTATCCATTGATGTAAGTTGAGTATTAAAGTTCCTTGCTATTATTGTATTATTATTGATTACTTCTTTTATATTTGTCATTAGCTGCTTTATGTATTTGTTTGTTTTTTAATATTTTATTTATTTACTTGACAGAGAGAAACACAGCTAGAGAAGGAACACAAGCAGGGGGAGTGAGAGAGGGAGAAGCAGGCTTCCCGTCGAGCAGGGATCTGGATATGGTGTTTGATCCCAGAACCCTGGAATCATGACCTGAGCTGAAGGCAGATGCTTTAATAACTGAGCCACCCAGGCACCCCTGCTTTTTGTATTTGGGTGCCCCCATGTTTGGTGCATAAATATTTACAGTTGTTATATCCTCTTGTTGAATTATTCCCTTTATGATTCTATAGTGTCCTTCTTTGTCTCTTGTTAAAGTCCTTGTTTTAAAATGTATTTTGTTCAATATAAGAATTGGTATCTCAGCTTTCGTTTCACCTCCATTCACATGATAAATGCTTTTCCATCCCTTCACTTTCAATCTGCATGTGTCTTTAGGTTTGAAATGAGTCTCTTGAAGGCACCGTGTAGATGGGCCTTGCATTTTTATCTCTTCCATCACCCTATGGAGTGTTTAGTCCATTTACATTCAAAGTAACTCTTGAAAGGTCTATACTTATTGCCATATTGTTACTTTTTATGGTTGTTTTTGAAGCTCTTTTCTGTTCCTTCTCTTGCTCTAGTCTCTTATTGTTAGCTGGCTTTCTTTAGTAATACACTTGGCTTCCTTTCTCTTTATTTTTTGCATAACTATTACTGATTTTTGATTTATGGTTACCATCAGGTTTGTAAATAGTATCTTATGCGTATACTAGTCTATATTAAGTTGATGGTCACTTAAGTTTGAATCTATTCTTACTCCTCCCCCACATTTTAGGGTCTATGGTGTCATATTTATATCCTTTTATTCTGTGAATCTCTTGACTGATTTTTTTTTTTTTAAAGATTTTATTTATTTGACAGAGAGAAACACAGCCAGAGAGGAAACACAAGCAGGGGGAGTGAGAGAGGGAGAAGCAGGCCTCCCACCGAGCAGGGAGCCCGATGTGGGACTCGATCCCGGATCTCCAGGATCATGACCCGAGCCGAAGGCAGTCGCCCAACCAACTGAGCCACCCAGGCGCCCCATTGACTGATTTTTATAGATACACTTAATTTTACTGCTTTTATGCTTCCTACTTTTCTTACTTCTACCTATGGTCTTTCCTTTCCACTCAGAGAGTCCCCTTTAACATTTGTTGTAAGGCTGGTTTAGTGGTCATGAGTTCCTTTAAGTATTGTTTGGGAAACTCTTTATCTCTCCTTCCATGCTGAATGAGAGACTTGCTGGATAGGGTGTTTGGGTTGAAGCTTTTTTTTTCTTTCAGCATTTTGAGTATATCATGCCACACCTCTGGCCTGTAAAGTTTCTGCTAAAAAATCAGCTGATAGCCTTATAGGGTTTCCCTTGTATGTAACTCTTTTCTCTTATCTTGATACTTTTAAAATTCTTTATCGTTATTTTTTGTCACTTTAATTACTGTATGTCTTGATGTGGACCTTCTTGGGTTGATTTTATTGGGGGATCTCTGTGCCTTCTGTACCTGGATTTCTGTTTCCTTCCTCAGATTTGGGAAGTTTTCAACTATTATTTCTTCAAATAAGTTTTCTGTCCCCCTTTCTCTTTCTTCTCCTGTGGGATTCACTATAATGCTAACGTTATTATGCCTCATGATATTGCTAAGTTCCTTCAGTCTGTTTTCACTTTTTTTCTTATTTTTTCTTCTCTTGTTCAGCTTGATTGTTTCCCATGACTCTGTCTTCCAAGTTGCTAATCTGTTATTCTGTTTTCTCTAGTTTATTATTTATTCCATCTAGTGTATTTTTAATTTCAGTTACTGAGTTCATCATCTCTGCTTGGTTCTTTTTTATGTTTTCTTTCTCTTTGTTGAGGCCTCACTGATGTCCTCCACTCTTTTTTCAAGTCCAGTGAGTATCTTTATAAGCATTACTTTAAATTCCCTGTCAGACATATTATTTATCTCCATTTCACTTAGGTCTCTGGCTGTTATTTTTGTCCTATTCTTTCTTTCATTTGGTTATATTCCTCTGCCTCCTCATTTTGTCTAACTCTCTGTGTCTGCTTCCTTTTTTAACATTTTATTTGTTTATTTGGCAGAGAGAGAGAGAGCACAAGAGAGGGAGCAGCTGACAGAGGGAGAGGGAGAAGCAGGCTACCCACTGAGCAAAGAGCCCGACTTGGGGCTTGATCCTAGGACCCTGGGATCATGACCTAAGCCAAAGGCTATGTGTTAGGGAATTCAGCTACATCTTCTGCTCTTGAAAGTAGTGACCTTGTGAGGAAGAAGACCTATAGTGTTCTGCAGCATGATGTCCCCAGTTTACCTGAATGTGGCACTTCATGTGTGTCTCCTGTGTGTGTTGCATCTGCCCTACTCTTGTGGCTGAGCTGCTTTTCACTTCAGTCCAGTCATCTGCAATGGCTCTGTTTGTCTTTGTGGACAGGGTTTGGTCCCTGTGTTGTCTGAGGGCCAGTCTGAGGCCATCTCAGGCTTTGACTCAGACCAGGCATTTGCCAGAGATGCAGTAGCACTGACCTGCAGTACACTTTCCCTGTGTTGTGCCCTGAGAAGCTTTTGTTGGTGGTTGGGGCCTGCAGTCAAACCAGGTGTCTGCCCCCCACCCACTGCTAAGGCAGGAGATGGACTGGTATGTATGGTTATCTTCCCCTCTCCCTGTGGCAGGAGTCACTTTGGAATTTGCTAGCCCCTGTCAGGACTGCTTGCACAATACCAAGCTTTTGGCACCATTTTGGATGGGCTCTGGCAAAGAGCAGATTGGAGAGGGCAGGGCACACTATTAGCAAGCTAGGTGGAGAGTGATGGCACTGTGCTCATTCCTGCAGGTGTCTGTGTATCTAGGCTGGGGGGAGGAGGGCAGAGGAGAGAAATGGTGCCCACTAGCTCTTTTGTTCTTGTAGAAGTCTCCCAATGTACACACTGAGATTAATAAACACTTCTCCTTCCCATATACCACAGGTGTTTTTCAAACTGCTGCTTCTATGCTTATCTCCATGGGGCTGTTTGTTGTTGTGCTGTCTCTAATGGTAGGGATTCAGTTTCCTATCAGCCCCCTGGCTCTCCCAGAGCCAAGCCCAGTGATTTTTAAAGTACCAGGTGTTAAACCTTGATGATTGTAAGAATTCACAAAATCATGCCCCTCTGCTTTCAACACCAAATGTTACAGGGATTTGTCTTCTCAGTGTGGATCCCTTGTGCCTAGGGTGCCTGGGGTGCCTGGGGGGGTGTCTGTTCCTCTCCCCTATTCATGTCTACACTCTCTCTCCCTCCTGCAGACAGTCCTGCAGGTCCATTTGGCTCCCAACCACATTTATGCCCCTCCCACTTTGATGTGGCCTGTTCTACAGTTAACCTGAGGAGAGTATGTTCTGCCAGTCTTCTGGTCATTTTATGGGTTATTTACCCTAACATGGGTGGTATCTAGTGATCCTAGGTGAGCCTCGGGTCCTTCTATCCAGCCATCTTCCCCAGATTTTGCAGCTTTGATTCTATAATCATGCTTTCCTTTGAAAGAACTATTTCCTGCCCTTTTCACAGGTGCAACAGCCTCTGAAATCTTGTTTTAAAAATAAGGGATTGCAGGTTTTCCCTCTTATCTGAAAGTAGAGCATTTCTATGAAATCCCTTGTAAACTGAAATGGCATAAAACAAAGAAGCAATTACCATTAATTTACTTGGAAAAAATTTTTAAGCATCCCCAGACCCAAAAATGACCTCCCTTAGACTTCTTTGATACCTTAGAACACATTTTGATAATTGATGCTCAGAATAGATTTATATAAGGTACACGTGCTCACAAACAAATTTCTAAGCTATGGGGACTTGAGGCTGAGACTCTGAGTGCAGTTCCTAGAGAAGGAGCTTGGCATGTCTACTCTCGCTGCTCAGAGTGGGTACTGCTGTCTATTAGCTCACTGCAAAACAAGCACTGGAAGGTATTTTTGCTTTTTGCCTATTTTCATAACAGTGAACATCCTCTTCAAATATCTTTCAGTTACTAAAAACAGGTACTCATGTCAGTCTTCTATAACAGTGGCAGGTACCTGTACCTCAAGTTTCCATCTGTTCGTGAAGCAAGATCTTTCACAGAGATACTTTCTTCTCTACTAGATTGGTTCCCTTTGTTGGCTCTATCAAATATCAAATCATTTTCTCTTTTTGCTCATCCTTAGAAAGTATACCCAATGAGGGGAGTTGAGATGCATTTGGAGTTGTATGGATTCCTTCTCAATCTTTCAATGACAGATGGGAGGAGAAGGAAGTACGGGTTTGCTCTGATTTTTTTCTCTTTCCTGTTCCTTCTCCACTGTAGGGGGCAGCCCAGAGATACTCAGCACTAGGCTCCCCCTTCACTAGTCATCAGGGCACCTGGCCCCAGCTGTTCAAGTCATTAGGAAGCTGGGCTCAGGGGAGATGGCAGTTTCTTACCCTGGGACCTACTGTGAATTCTAGAACTGAAAGCAGGTTCAAAGTCTGGCCTTACCCATTCCCTCTAGCCCTCCCTCAGCATCACCCTGCAGTCTTCTGCACTGGGGCAGCTTCCAGACACTTGTTCTCCCAAGTGCGTCATTCTTCCTCCATCTGGCTGCACCCTCCTTCTGTCAAGTCTCAGATGCTCAGCAACTTGAAAATTTTTGCCCTTTCCAGTGGGTGACACCCTGTCCTCATTTCCACAGATGAAATGGGTTTTTACATTTCTTTGACAATTTCAAGTACTTTTCCAGAAGTAATTAACTATATTGGGCTTAAATTAAAATATTGCATCCAAAATTTGAAATGATTCCCTTCATATTTTTTAACTAGTAGCTTAACAAAGTAATTTGTTTTTATGAGTATATTTTTTATCTTTACTGATTCTAATAGTGTTTAAGCTGATTTTTTTCCTAAGAGCGTGAACATATCATGGGTACATAATAATTTTTTTCTCCATTTTCCAGTGGTTACATCTCTTATTTCTGCTTCATGTTGTATTGTAAGGACCGAAACTTTTACAGCATTAAATAATAAGGGCTTTGTTAACTTTCTTACTTTTCTGAGCATGCCTCCAGAACTTTACTATTAAGTAGGGTTTGGGTTATTGGTTTCACAATTAAGTTTAATATTGGGAATTTTATTGAGAAGTTGTCAACATTCATACATTTTATTTTAAGAAGCATCCTTTTATTCCTGGCTTATTGCCCTGTCCAGTGCAATAATATATTGGTATGTTGAGAAAAGTATTTTTTAATATACCCTATGAATACAAGTCATTGTAATTCTAGTCCTGTGTCTCTTAGCGAAATCAGGTTCTGGTACCCAGGTTAGGGATGCTTTTGAAAACTATATTTGTTTTCTGAGACAGCACTGGAATTAGCAAAGGAACTTACCATAAAACCAGCTAGCTCTGGAGTTCTTTATGGGAGGATTCTATAATTCTATAATTCTATGGTCCTTAATTCCATCACAGCTACATTGAGTATTTTTGCTTTTAAATTTGTTAACGTGTATTTTTATTAAAAAAACATCTATTTCATAGTGACTCTCACTTGAACAATATACAATTATACACCACCTTAAAATTTCTTATTTCTACTTCCTCTATTTTTATTCCAAAATACCTGTCAAAAGAGATTATTTATCCATTTTGCTTTCATTTATTTACTTTTGATTTCATTTTTATTTTCTTCCTCCTGCTCTTTTAAAAATTTACTTAAATGTACATTTTCTGAATTTCTGAGTTGAATACTTAGCCCACTTATTTTCATTTTGCAAATAGTAAAGCCATCTACCAGATCTACCAGTAAAGCCATCTACAGATCCATTTTGTCTCCATTCCAGTAGCACTGATATATAGTGCTATCATACTTTTTTAAAAAAATATTTTATTTTTTTATTTGACATGGGAGGGGGGGGAGCAGACTCCCTGCTGAACAGAGAGCCTGATGTGGAGCTCGATCCCAAGACCCTGAGATCATGACCTGAGCCAAAAGCAGAGGCTCAACCCTCTGAGCCACCCAGGTGTCCCTGTCATACTTTTTTTTAAGTAATCTACCATTATATTTTTTCCTTCACTCAGTAGATATTTAGAAAAGTTTTACTTTTCTAAAGTCCAAGATATATGGAGCTAATCCCCTGCCCTTTGTCTCTGTCCCTTTCTTTCTTTCTTGTAAAAAAGCAAAACAAAAAACAAAAAACAAACAAACAACAACAACAAAAAAAAACAGAGACAATGACATATAACAAAGTTCGCCTTTTGGAAGTTATTAAATGCTTGTTATGGCCTGAAATACAGACCCTTGTATGGTACATACAATGGTACATTCTCTACATGCAAAATTCAAAGTTTGATAGTGAATCATCCTACTAATTATTCTGTTCAAATCATTCTTAATATATTTTTGATAAGTTATCCTGTCATTGAATAACCATGAGACCTTAAAATCTTCCCTTGTGATGTGTTTTTGCTCAGTTTTCCTTATGTTTTTAAAAGCTTTTTGCCTTGCATGTGTGGAAGCTACTGGATTTGTATTTACTGTATTTTGAGTAAGAGAAAATATCTTCTTGTGTGTGTTTGGGGATTGGTAAAGATGATCTTTTCAACTGGGAGGTATTTGAATTATTGTTTTACTTTCTATACATATAATTTAAATATTCATTTATATGTATTTGAATTTTAACAAAAATGTTAAACAGAAAGTCAAACAAAGAAGCCCATAAAAAAACATTTATGTAACATTTAAAAAAAGGAAAAGAAAATATCCTTCTAAATATCCTTCTTTCTCTATTTAGGGCCTTGGCCATCAACACTACTTTCTGTAGTATTCACACAACAATTCTTGTTTTGCTTGCTTAATGTAAGCTCTCCCAGCATTTTCAGTTTCAGTTTTTCTGTATAACTTTATTTTTTCTCTATCGTTTTGTTGTGAGAATGCCTCTTATACATAGCATATGTTTCTTTTCCTTTTTTTTTTTTAAGATTTTATTTATTTATTTATTTGACAGAGAGAAACACAGTGAGAGAGGGAAACAAGCAGGGGGAGTGAGAGAGGGAGAAGCAGGCTTCCTGCTGAGCAGGGAGCCCGATGTGGGGCTCGATCCCGGGTCTCTGGGATCATGACCTGAGCTGAAGGCAGTCGCTTAACCAACTGAGCCACTCAGGTGCCCCTCTTTTTTTTTTTTTTAAGGCATTACTTATTTATTTGACAGAGATAGATAGCGAGAAAGGAAACACAAGCAGAGGGAGAGGGAGAAGCAGGCCTCCTGCTGAGCAGGGAGTCTGATGCGGGACTCAATCCCAGGACCCTGAGATCATGACCTGAGCTGAAGACAGATATTTAACAACTGAGCCACCCAGGCACCCATGCTTTTCTTTTTGAGTGAGAGAGAGAAAGAGAGCAAGCAAGAGTTGGGGAAGGGGCAGATGAAGAGAGAGAATCTTAAGCAAACTCCCCACTGAGCACACAGCCCAAAGTGGGGCTGCTCTCAGGACCCTGAGGTCATGACCTAAGCTGAAATCAAGAGTTAGAAACCTAACCGACTGCACCACCTAGCTGCCCCAGGACTCAACATATCATTGATATTGGCTTACAGCTTCACGTAACAGTCTTATTTTTATTTTTATTTTTTTTAAGATTTTATTTATTTATTTCACAGAGAGAGAGCGATCACAAGTAGGCAGAGAGGCAGGCAGAGAGAGGGGGGAAGCAGGCTCCCCGCCGAGCAGAGAGCCCAATGCCGGCCTCGATCCCAGGACCCTGAGATCATGACCTGAGCCAAAGGCAGAGGCCTTAACCCACTGAGCCACCCAGGTGCCCAACAGTCTTATTTTTAACAGACAGGTTTAACATCTGTAAACTAATTGTCATTCATCTACAAATATTATATTTGATATTGTTTCATCATGTGCTTTTGTGCTTTCAATTTTTTATCATTTCTTCCTCATTGTGTTTTTGCTTTATAGATGGTTTTCTTGGCTGTTATCTTTGGTAGTTTATAAGATAAAGACCTTTTATTTCATTCTACAAATATCAATCTTAAAGTTTTTAAAGCCATTCCTTATTATTTTTAGCTATTAACATTTATCATGTCAATTGATAGTATATTGACATTTATTGCCAAAATGTCAATAACAGAATTCATTTTTGCTTCCATTTATAGGAAGAAGAATCTTGCCATATTCTACCTTCATCTTCCCTTGATATCTTTTCTGTTAATAATCTTGGGTTTGGGGGCACCTGGGTGGCTCAGTCGTTAAGCATCTGTCTTCAGCTCGGGTCATGATCTCGAGGTCCTGGGATCAAGCCCCACATCAGGCTTCCTGTTCAGTGGGAGGCCTACTTCTCTCCCACTCCCCCTGCTTGTGTTCCCTCTCTCACTGTCTCTCTCTTTCTGTGTCAAATAAATAAGTAAATAAAAATAATAATCTTGGGTTTCTAATGTGTACTTTTTATAATATAGTCATGGTCATGCTTAAAGGGACCAAGGGACTCCTGGAGATCCCCAAGACACTTTCAGGAGGTCTATGAGGTCACAATTATTTATATAGAAATATAAAGATGTTATTTCTCTTTTACTGTCATCCTTTTGTGAGTGTATAGGAAGTTTTCCAGAGGTTCCATAGCATGTGATGTCACAGCAGATTGAATGCAGAGGCAGCTATGAGACTCCAACTGTCTATTATTAACCCAGACATTAAGGGGGTTTATAAAAATATAAAATAATGTCACTCTCTTTACTATTTAAGTAATTTAGATTTTTAAATAAATATATTATTTATTTTAACTTGCAATGACTTTATTATTGCTATTTTTAATAAAATATTAGTTTAGAGCATTTTTAGCTTTACAGAAAAGTTGCATAGATAATACAAAGAGTTCCCAAATGCCCCATCTTGAACAAGAACTCAAAGTTGATACATTATTATTAATTAAAGTCCATAGATTTCCTCAGTTTTCCCCTGATTCATATTTCCTCAGTTTTTCCCTAATATCCTTTTCCTATTCCCAGAATCCAACTGAGGACATGGCATTACATTTAGTCATTGTGTCTCCTTAGGGTTCTTTTCGTTGTGACGATTTCTCAGACTTCTCTTGTTTTTGATGACCTTGTTGGTTTAGAGGTGTAGTGGCCAGGTATTTCATAGAGTGTCCCTCAGTTGGACTTGTCTTGGGTTTTTCTCATGATTAGACCAGGATTGTTTGTTTAAGGGAGGAAGACCACGGAGGTAAAGTGCCATTCTCATCACATCAAGGGTATATGCTATCAACATGACTGAAGTTAATCTTGATCACTTGGCTTGAAGTAGCTTTGTCAGGTTTCTTTACTCTAAATTACCCTTTTTTCCCTGTCCCATGCTATACTGTTTGGAAGGAACTTATACACATCCCACACTTAAGGAGTGGGGAGCACAGCTCTCCTAGTGGGCAGAGGATCTACATACATTGTTTGAAATTTTTCTGCACTAGAGATTTGTCTCTTCTCCCCATTTTATTTATTTATTTATCTTAATCATTTATTAATATCAGTATGGACTCATGAATATTTATTTTGTACTTAGGTTTATAATGCCTTTGGGTTGCTTTATTTAGTTCATTGCTCAAATTGTTCCAGCTTTGGCCATTGGGAGCTCTTTTAGTTGGTTCTTGCATCCCTTTGACATGTGTCATTGTGACACATGCCATACATTATTGGGACTTGGGGTTTTATTCATTATTTTATTTTTAATTTTTGTTTTTGTCATGCTGTGTTTTGAGCACATTCATATGTTGTGGCTCTACAAGATGCTCCAGGCTCATCTCATATACTTCCTGCTCCAATCCTACAATCAGCCATTGGAGAATGGTCTTAGAAACCAAGGTCTGAGCTCTGGATGTGCTATTGTTATTTTTAAGTGACAAACACTAAAATGTTCTCACGTTGTGTTTTGTTTTGTTTCTCATGTTGTAACTATTGATAAGTAGAATCCACATGAACAAAAGGTCTTTGGGATTCACAGTAATCTTTATGAGTGTAAAAGTTCCCAAAGACCATAAAGGTTGAGAACAACTGATATATATCTGCCTTCTTAAAAGTGTTTTCTATTCTATTTTATAATTATGGTTTATAAACAGATTTATGGTTATTAGCACTTGGGTTTCCTGATTTTGAATTCTCATCATTTTGATTCATTGTCCTAGGGCATGTCTTTTGGTAGATTCTTTGCAGAAAAGAATACTTCCTACATATTTGAAAATATTTTTCTCTTGTATATATGTACAAGTAGCAGCTTGATTGTGTATATATCGGTGGAATATCCTGTGTCTTTTTAGGTTTTGCAAAGGTTGTTCTTTTGTTGTTTGAAGTCAAAATGGTTTCTTCTTTTGGGGCTAGCCTGAAATGTATTCTGAGACACTTACAGATTATATATTAATTTAGGAAATCCAAACAGATCGAAATATTATGTTTGCCCATAATAGAATTGTCACTGTCAAGTTTCTGGCCAAGATATATTTTAGATATAAAAAAAATTTATCTTTATTATAATGAGTACTCTTTTGGCTGCAAATAAGAGAAACTGACTTTGCATACTGCATCAATTAGCATCTGCTGAATAACAAACCATCCCAAAACTTAGTGATTTAAAGTAACAACTCTTCAGGTAGGTCATGGTTTTGTGAATTAGTTGCCTGATCTGGTTGTGTTGACTCAGCTGAACTCTGCGGGACTTTCTCATATATCTTCAGTCAGCTCTGGGTCATCCGGCTGCTGGATAACCTAGGAACCCTTACTCTCATATCTGGCTTAGAAGATTTCCAGCCAAGGTGACAGGGGTGACCAAACCATGAGTTTCTCATCATCCAGCAGAAACATTCAGGCTTCTTCACATGGTGGCTGGACGCCAAACGCAGCAAGGGAGGACAAGCCCCATTGCACTAGTGCTTTTCAAGTCTCTGCTTTGTCCTGAATTTGCTAACATGCTGTTGCCCAAAACCATATGGCAGAAAATATGTTCATGTCTTTACTTTCAAGTGCTGCAGAGGGTCTGGCATTTATTTCTTAGATAAGGTTCCAGAATTGAGAAGATGATTTGCCCAACATGGGTCAAGAGCTCCCTCCCAAAGTAATCCACAATAAGACCACCACTCACCAGTGGTGTGACTTTGGGAAAGTTGCTTACTCATGCTTCTGAAAACTGGGGATAATAATAATACTTACATCATGAGTTATGGAGGATTCGATGACATAGTCATGCATGTAAAGCCTTTAGCACCATGTCTGCTAGAGCGTATTCATCCAATAAATGCAGATGGCCCCTGATTCTTAATTTGTTTTATTTAATTATTATTACAACTATGATAAATCTTACAGCACCATTGCTGGGAAGACTTGAAAAAAAAGAGATACAGCATCTTCGTTTATTCCTTCATCTCTATCATTCTGATCTCATTCATTCTGAAAATCTTTTTTTCTTTAGTAGCTAGGATCTCTTGTAATCTCACTTCTATTCCTATTATATATCACACCTTTATTTTCATCTTGTTTTCCTTTTCCTAAGTTATTCTCAGAGAATAATCTAGCTGTCCTCTGCCTAATTCAATTTTCTGCCTTGTCCAATATGTTATTTACCGTTCTTTTTTTTTTTTTAATTCAGCAACCATGATTTTCATCATGGTTGGCTGAATTTAGATGTTGGAACTCATATAATGGAAGTTTTTTTGTTTGTTTTGTTTCTTAAAGGCAGCATCTTATTATTTCTGAGTACATAAATTAGCTATTTCACCAGTGTTATTTTTTTTCTTGTAATTGTCTATTTCAAGGAACACTTATTCATATTGCTAAGGATGTTTAGTGAATTGGATGTTGCATCTCTGAATCACAAAATTACTTCATAGTTCCCATAAATGTTCTTTTTTTGATTTATTCTTTTTGAAAGAGGAGAACTATGGTTACTCAATGTGGTTTATTATTTCATTCATTCACTTAGCAAATATTTGTGAACACTTACTTTATGGCAGGTATTATGCTAGAAATACAACAATGGCCAAGATTCATTCCCCACCCTCCATCCTCTTAGAGCCTACTGTGCAATCAGAGAGGTAAAGGATATACCTCCTGTAAAGACAGTGGTGGGTGGTAGGTGTTACAGGATAAAAAGTCTGTGGTGCCAGGAGACCGCAAAAGAGGGTATCTTTAACCTGGGATCATGAAATGTTCAACAGACCAAGTAAGTAATTGGCTGAGTCCTAGAAGTTGAGTCTGAGTTGGACAGACAGCATGTGGTAGGGTGGGGTGGGGGTGGGGGTATGCAGGGTTCGGTGGAAGAAAGAATTACAGGTCGAGGCAATAGCATATTATAAAAAAGAGATCATATGTTATGCCTAAGAAACTGAATTTTTAAAATGATAATTGCTAACATTCATTAAGCACCTATGGTGTTCTGGGCTCTCCACCAAGACCTTTACATGCCTTATCTCATTTCATCTGTACAGCAGCTCAAAAAGGTAGGTAAAATTTCCAAGATTTGCCAGATAGTGAGTGGCATAACCAGATTTTGAACCAATGAATTCTAGCTGTGGGTCTCACTCATTAGCTATTATATGTCATCCTGCCTCTCTGGAGAAATTCAGTGTATTTGAGTGAAGAGTGTGTGGGGAGGGAGTTGTGGGGGCAAGATGGGGAATAAGTGAAGAAATAGCAGGCTAGAAATCACATAAACCCACTGAGGAGTTTAGAATTTACCTTGACAACAGTGGAGAGTAGATGCTGGAACCAGAAAGCCTGAAGCAAGAGGTGGTTATGGGGCACCCTGGGACATACATATATAAGTCCAGCTCATGAGTGTGGTCTGAGGTAGAGACATAAAAATATGAACCATGAGCTCATAGATGGATCTACAACCTTTGGGGCAGATGAGTCACTGAGGAAAGCTGACCAGAGAAGAAGGTCTGGACAAAGGTCTGAGAAAGTCAGCAGAATAGAAGGACTCAGCCAAGGGGACTATGGATCACTGATGAGCAGGAAGGGAAAGAAGTAGGGGTGTAGAGTCATGGAATTATGAAATGAAAGGGCCCCAGGAATTAAAAATCAAGTCAGTGTGGCTCTGTTAACCTCTCTTAGTGTTAGCATCTGGAGCAGCAACAGACAAGAATATGAGTGCTGGGGTTCACCCAAGGATGAGGTGCTATCTCGTATAGCACAGGGTGGAAAGGGCAAGAGAATTGGCAGCAGCTACAAAGGAGTGATTAAATTGATGGACAAGGAAGGAAATAAAACCTGAAGAAACTGAGGGATAGGAAGAAAGTGGCAGGCTTAGTTGATCTGAGTTCCCATCGAGACAGAACTGTGACAGTGGAGGTACTCTGGAGGGTGATCCAGGAGGATGGACATGTTAGGCATGGAGGGGATGTTTGAAATCCACATCTCAAAAGTGGTGCACGTCCAGATGTGACCAGGAAGCATATAACTGAGATTGAGGAGACAGAGGAAGAATCTGAGAGCTGAGATACCAGAGTGTTGGGCTGTCTTCCTCAGGAGAAAGAAGTCACCATGGTACGATAGGTGCCAGATGGAGGAGAAAGCTTCCAGCCAGAGCCAAAGTCCTCAGTGATGAGGGAAGGGTAGCCTGGAGGCTGGAGGGTGACAACAATGAGGGAGAGAGGTTTGTGGCTGGAGAACAGAGGAGGAAGTGGTCTGAAAGTGATGATGAGGAGCTAAAGGACCCTCACCCTACCTCCTGGTTCTGAGGAAAGTAAATGTGAGAATGAGAAGGAAAACAGAGAGCAGAAGTAAAAAGAACACATGTTCTCAGTGGCAGGTCAGGTTTCTAGTAAGGTTGGAAGTGAAGGAACATCCCTTAATCTTCAAGGATAGATGGGAGTTTACTTGCCACAAAGGAGAAGTCCAAAGGCAGAGCTGGAGAGTTCAAGAGGAAAGAGAGAGAGACTAGATTAGCTAATGGGATGAACCCAGAAGTAAGGAGATGAGATAGAGTCAACTCATAGAGTGACCTCGATGTCTAGGAGTAAGGTTGATGGGAATGTGTATTCAGGCACAATGCCTGGAACTCTCTGAGCAGACAAGTCCCTCAGTTCAGATCCTATGATCCCCAAGTATGGCCAATTTGAAGGCAACCATTTCCAGAGGTTTCCCTTCATCTTACTCATTATATGGCTGCTCCCTTGGCTTCCTCAAAAGTCTCTCTGGGAGATTTAAGGGTGTTTATTATGATAAACAAGATCATTTTTTTATCACAAATCAGAAACAACCTTAATGTTCCATGATATGTACTGGCTCACTCATGCATTGGATATTAAGCAGCCACTAAAATGTTTAGGACAAATTTGTAATAACATGGGGGAATTCTTATGCTGGGGTAAATATAAAAAGGAAACCAAACTCACATACTCATACACTTCAAAGAACAGACAGTTTCATTACCTACAATAAAAAAAGAAAAGTCAGTGTTGCAGTGGCATTGCGGAAAACCCAAAATGCAAAAGAATCAAAGACAAGTTACTGAGTAATTTCATCTGTTCTCTGGTTATGAAACTTTTTGTTGTTGTTAATACTGTGTACCTACTCAGAACAAAAGATTCTGAAGAATCACCTCCCTTTCTTTACTTGCCCACATTCACCACACTCATGAAAAGTTAGCTGGCTCTTTAATTATGGTCAGAAAGCATCTACTTCCATTATTCCCACTCCAAGTGAGCATGGAAATGGAAGTAGAGAAACTTGGGCAGTTCTTTCAGAACTATGTGTGGTAAAGAAAAGAAGAGAAGACTTAGTCTTCTGAGGCAATATGGTAAGGGAATTTTTTTCTTAGCATGCAAGACTTGAACACATTATCTGACTGAGAGAACAGAAATATTGTAAGATAGGAGATAGATGTTGATGGATGGAGTAGTTTTGAAGGAGATGAGCTAGAAAGGGACTGTGAGCCCCTGAGGAGGATTTGACCCTGGAGCAGAGAGAAACACCATCTTCCCATGGAACAGGAGAGAAGAATGAGAGGATGTAGATGAGTATAGAGAGGAGTTGAGATATCATGTTGGAAGTCCCTGATATTCTTCATGAAGTGGGAGGCAATGTCATCTACAGAAAGAAGTGAAAATCTTCTGGAATATACAACATAAGTAATGTGATGGGAGCAATGAGGCCCCAACTGGAACAGCTTTGCAGCCATGCATGCACAATAATGAACAAACCGCACCTATTCATGGAGTCCTATGTAGTTCACAAAGTGTCATTCACACATTTTCTCTCATTTGCACAGTAGCCTATAAGAGGTACAAGTATTGTATCCAGCTTCACATGGAGAATGCAGCCCAGAGAGACTGAAAAATTTACCCATATTCACGTGGTTAGTAACTGGTGGAGCTAGGAATCAAATCCAGATCTTCTAAATCCAGTTCTTGTGCTTTCATGCTATTGAGTTATTTTCAGGCTGGATTCCGAGGCACATCAGGAGTTCTGAAGAGCCTCCATTGGCCCGCTGATGTCCAGGGAGAACTAAAAGGTCTTGCTTCCTAACACTCCACTTCAACTAGAGCATCACACTTCCTTTCCAGCATCTCGTGCTCCATATCAACCCTACAGCTCCAAGGTATTTAAAGAGCATCCCATGGAAAGGGATGGTGCCTCATGAAAAGGGAGGCAGTTATAGATTTTATAATCAACTGCTGTCCCCATGGCCCAGAAGAGTACTCTTCCATCTGATTGCCTGTGACAGAAAGCTTCACAGATAAAGAGAATGTGACCTTATATGTATCCTCCACCTATCCCCAACTCCCAAGTCTGCTTGACCCCAAGCCTTAGAAACTGTCAGAATAACTGCCCCCCAAAATTAACCCCAAACTTGAGGCCTTTATCACAACAAAATCTTATTCCTCATGCACAGCCTATGTGCTGGGTCCTCCTCCTCACACTCCTGTGTCCTGAGTAATGAAGGTTCTGCCTTCTGGTAGCCACACCACCTGTAGGATTTCCAAAGGCGCCAAAGAAGAGGGGACGGTGCCCTGATAGGAAGTGAAGTATCACTTCTGCTCATATTCCTGTTTGGCAGAGCTCACTCACAGGGCCCCAGGTGACTACAAGGGAGGTCAACATGAAGAAAACACACAGATATTGGATGAGCATGGACTTGTCCTGACTCAGAAGCCACTGCCCTTAGAAAGAGCCCAAGCTTTTTTGCCTGAGCACTCAAGGCCTTCCCCAATGTGACCAGAGTAAGTCTATCTAACAGACATCATGGACCTCCACTTCTGCAAAACCGATCCACAAGTTCCAATGCCTAAACCTCAGCTGCTGCTTTCTTCCCATGAAACGCCCTCCCTCTTTGTGTATTCAAACACTATCCTCTCTCAAAACTCAGATCAAATATCATCTCTTCCACGAAGTTATCCCAGACTCCCCACTCTTCAGTAAGTTCCCTTCTCAAGCAGCCTGTGTGGTATATTGCTGAGGTGTCAGAAATCAACCAGAAACTGACAGCCATAACTGCAAAAAGAATTTCCGCCCTACCAAATGCAAGGCAGAGACAGATTCGGCAGGTGCTACAGATGAGCAGACTGAGTGCTGCAAGACTCCTGTCTATTTTTCCCAGACACTGAGGCCTTTCATCTCCAATGCCTGCCCCATAGCCCTTTGTCAGTGCCTTTAACCAGCTTAGTCTTGAGTTTGTTGAGAATTCCACAGGGGGATTAAGAGTAGATCAGATTCATCCTGCTCCAAGTTTAATGATGGAGAAAATCTAGCTAAGAGAGCAAAGCTTATGGCTGTCATTGACATTGGCTGGTTCCTTCCATTGGCTAATCTCTAACTCCTAAGATTCGTGAGATCTATGCTGCATAGATACTGTGCAAAGATGAAAAATGAAAATCTTCAATATTCAGGTAAATCCTTTTTCTGCTCTGTGGGCAGTCATGCAGGAGGAAATGGAGGATTAATTTGTGAGGAAGAAAAAAAGTTAGAATTAAACATCCCTGGGCTGCTGTAAATTGTAAATATGAACCTGCAACTCATTCACCTGTCCTCTACTCTTTTGCACTTTTAAAGGACCCCGTGCCCAGATACACAATCTTCTCTCTGTTGCATGCCACCCATTGGTGGTTTGATTTATTGCTCACTAAGGTATTAGAAACAAATTTAGCTTCCTACATAAAAAAATAGCTTGGCCTGTAGATGACAAGGACTAGTTGAAGACTCTTGATGAGGAATTTTCTTATTTTAGTAGCTTTAATTTGATTTCTCTGTTCCTCGGCAACTCCAGATAGCTTTCATGTTACCCCTTCCTGATAAATTTGATTTCCACTGAATTCTTGGAAGGAACCCTCCAGACAGAGGTAATCACACCGACACGGATTCTGGCAGACAGTCTGTAAAAGGCAGTGTTGTTCTGTGAGATTTGTGTCATGAACCAGGGAATGGAGGACCCTCCCCTCCATGTCTTCCCAGGGAGGAAGGCTCCAATCCTTCAGGTCAGGCAGTTCTGAGTGGTCTTTGGAAATCTCCTCATCCTCACCCAGGAGCTGTCACAGATGGAGTAGAAATGGGAATTGGGTGGGCCTGTGGGTCTCCAGGCTATACTCAACCAGTGTGGAGTGATAGATGAGCTTCAGTTATTGGATATAGTTGGTTCCATTTTCCTGTACTTAGAAGGCTGAGTCCCAGGGCTACTTCATCCAACATTGGATTCTCTTGATCTGTTTATCTGTAACTCTTTTTAGTTGATTAAATTGATTAAATGCTCCATTGTCTACATCTTTCTCTTTCTGCATCTTTCTTCCAACAAAAGTTACCAACAAAGTTTGGTAGTTACCAACAAAAGTTTTTGATGATGAAGGTGGTGATAGTAATGTATAAGGAAAATAATCTTTTTTTATTTATTACCCCAGTCACTGTCCACAAACAGTGAATCCTGTTAATTGGCCACGACTTTGTTTTCTGAGCACCATAATGAGTTGGAAACAGGAGTTTGGAGATTAAAGCTGGTGGTATTGCATTCTGCGTAACCAAAGGTAGGGAGAGGTATTTGAGGTTGGCGGAGGGATGGGGAAATGTAATGCAGAACGTAGACGTTGAGTTGTTTGCTACCATGTGTGTGATTTAAACACTCTTCTATCACTTCCTAAGATCATCAGGGAGGTCTTTGCCTGTGTGTGCGTGTGTTTTCTTTTGAGAGAGCTGGAAAGTCTGCTAAATGCTGCATCTAGGTTACACTGGAACAAAAACAAACACCTCTATACTGAGTTTCAGTTTTGCAAGATGAGAAGAATTATGAAGATAGATGGTGGTGATGGTTGCATAACAAAATGAATGTATTTATTACTACTGAACTACAGACTTAAAAATGGGTATGATGATAATTATGCTGTGTGTATTTTACTACAATTTAAAAAGTATTTTTAACACCACACACTACCCTCATCTCCTTATTTAAATTTCTCCTAATAATCCTTAGAGGTAGATGCTACTGTCCTTATTTAGTGGGTGAAAATAATTTGTAATTGAGGCTTATGGAACTTATGCAACCTGTCCACACTCATACATACTAGTGAGCGGAAGGATGACTTCTTCCCCATGTGTCTGCCTTCTGCCCAACTGCCAGGATCAGGGAATCCCTAGAGGGTACAGCCCAGCCCACGCAACAGTCAAGTGTCAGAGACTAGCAAGAAAATGCAAATAGATTCCTCCTGTTGAGTTTTAGAATACAACTCAGAGTTCACCTCAGACCATTTATTGTGCCCAGGTCTTTTTTTTTTTATAAAGATTTTATTTATTTATTTATTTGACAGAGAGAGAGAGAGATCACAAATAGAGAGAGCCACGCAGAGAAAGAAGGGGAAACAGGCTCCCGCCAAGCAGAGAGCCCGATGTGGGACTCGATCCCAGGACCCTGAGATCATGGCCTGAGCTGAAGGCAGAAGCTTAACCCTCTGAGCCACCCAGGCACTCCTGTGCCCAGATCTTTAATTCATGTAATATAAAAGAAATATATGACAAAAGACCATGTAGAGATAGGAAATGGACACAGGCTTAGAAGCCAGACAGACTCAAGAAAGACTCCCGGCCCTAACTTATCAGTCACTTAAACAAGTTTCATTGTTTTTTAAGTTCTGAGTATTACTTTCCTCATCCGTAAAGTGGGTAGATTAGTACCTCCTTTATAGGATCATTGAGAGGATTGGAAATGATATAGATGAAGGGTCCAGCAGATATTTGTGGTGGGGAACTGTTATTATTATTATTATTCTTTATGGAGCCTCCTATCAAATTACTTATGATCTCTTAAAGGTGAAATCTGGGGAGGACTGGAATATCATGTAATTCAACTTTTTCTTATAAAATGGAAAGACTAAAGTTCAGAGTGGTTGGATAATTTCCCAAGGTCACCACTAAGGTTATGACAGAGTTAGGAGCAGAAGCCCAGTGGGAAATTATTTTTCCACCTCCAAACATGAAAGAAATTGAAGATTACAATAAGTCACTCCAATCAGACACTAAAATATGTGAGAAATCAGGAGGAGGCAGAATCAATGCAAACCAGAGCCAGAAAAGAAGCTTGGTCCAGGATTGGAAATTAAAGGGAGAGTAGAATGCTAACAGACAGAGGGATTGCCCATGATGAGCTTACATTCCAGCAGAGGTGAACAAAAAAATAACAATAAATAAGTAAATTATAAAACATGTTAGAAGGTAAAAAGTGCGATGGGGAAAACAAAATAGAGTGGAGTGGGTGGACTAGGAGTGCAAGGAAAGGAAAAGGAAGATCCCACTCATTAGTAGGCTGGCCAGATCATTGAGAAGTGAACCTTGAGCAGAACTGAAGGAGGTGGAGAGTACATTTGTTTTAGCAAATGCGTGGATGAGTCCCCACACCGTCCTTATGGACAAAATGATGCAATAGAGATAATTAGCTGGGTGGTAATGAGGAAGATTTGATGGAGGTAAGGGTGGTGATGAGCTGCCATATTTGGTGTATTCATCTGAAGTCAGGCAGTATGCTGTGATTTCCAGAAATGTACTCTAAGCACTACGGTTGTAGGGGAGGGTGGGACATGGAGTGGTGTCTATACCCAGTCTATACCCAGTCTCCCCTCATTGCTTCCAACTTCTACATTATGAATTTCACCTCTTGGGGCACCTGGGTCACTCAGTCAGTTGAGTGTCTGCCTTCAGCTCAGGTCACAATCTCAGGGTCCTGGGATCGAGCCCCACATCTGTCTCTCTGCTCAGCAGGGAGTCTGCTTCTCCCTCCCCCACTCCCTCCATGCTCTCTCTTGCTCTCTCTCTGAAATAAATAAAATCTTTTAAAAAGGGGCGCCTGGGTGGCTCAGTTGGTTAGGCAACTGCCTTCGGCTCAGGTCATGATCCCGGAGACCCGGGATCGAGTCCCACATCGGGCTTCCTGCTCAGCAGGAAGCCTGCTTCTCCCTCTTTCACTCCCCCTGCTTGTGTTCCCTCTCTGGCTGTGTTTCTCTCTGTCAAATAAATAAAATCTTTAAAAATAAAAATAAATTAAAAATAATTTTTTTTAAATTTAAAAAAAAAAAAAGAAATTCACCTCTTTGGCCTCACTTTCTTAATCCATCAAGTACGACAGTGACAGCCTCTGGTCCCAGCAATGTGTTCATGTGGTCATATAATTCTTTTCTGTAAAAATTGCTGAAGATCTTCTACATATGATTTCATTTGATGAAAGGGTTTCATTTATTCTTTTAACATTTGAAACCATTGCCCTAGTGTCTATCATCTCATATAAATCCCTGGATGCCCTCGAGGAGGAGCACTGATTTTCTTAAGCGGGGCCTCCGAACTGGCCAAAGTTTCACCGTAATCTCACAGTGTGCCTGTCTGCTTTCAGAAAGATAAGACAAGGGGAGACAAATAAAAGGTTAGGGCAAAGACACAAGGTCTACACATTGATAAGATCACATTTGAGCAGAGCCCTGGAGGAGATGAGGCTGAGCCGTGTGCACACTGGAGAGCTTGCATTCCAGGCAGAGGACACAGCAGATGCAAAGTGCAGACGCAGAACCACGTTTGGCACAGTCCAAGAACCCAAAGGAAGTCAGTATTGCTGGAGTAGAATGAGCAATAGGAGAGCAGGAAGAGGCAAGGCTGGAGGGAGCAATCGCATGGACTTCACCTTCACTCTGAGGGAATAATCCATTGAAGGATCTGTTCTGCTTGCAATTTTATTGAGATATAATTAACACATAACATTATATTAGCTTAAGATGTACAAAATAAAATGGTTTGACACATGTTGATATTGCCAAGTGATCTCCACCACAGTAAGTTTAGTCAAGACCACACACAGTTACAAATGTTTCTTCTTGTGAGAACATTTAAAATCTACTCTCTTAGCAACTTTCAAATACACAAAACAGTATCGTTAACGATAGTCACCATGTTGTACATGACGTTCCCCAGGACTAATTTATTCTATAACAGTAAGTTTGTACCTGTGACCCCTTCATTCGTTTCCCCATTCCCAGCCCCCCACCTGTGGCAACCACTGATCTATATTCTGTTTCTATAAGTTCAGTTTGTTTAGATTCCACAGATAAGTGAGATCATACAGTGTTTGTCTTTCTATGTCTGATTTATTTCACCTGGCATGATGCCTTTGTGGTCCATCTATGTTGCTTGAAATGGCAATATTTCTTTCTGTTAGAGGATCATAGCAGAGAAATGGCATGGTTGAAGTTCATTTCAACAAAATCATGCAGAGTGCAGTGCTGAACTAGAGACTCAAAGGCAGAAGCAAGGAGATTGTGGCAGTCGTTCTGGACAAAGATGGCAGTGGCTTGGGCCAAGGTGCTGCCACTGGAGGTGGTGAGAAGTGATCTGATTCCTGATATATCTTTGAAAGCAGTGCTAGTATATGAAAAAATCTTGCATCTATGCAAAAGGTGAGCCATGATATACCTGCTAGGTAAAATGGTGGCCGATGTGATCTCTGGGACATGAAGAGCTCTAACCAGTGGCCTGATCTGAAACTCTGTACCAGATCCTCAGCCCTGTGTGTTAGACCCAAGAGAGGACCATGTGATGAGCCTCCAAGATAGCTCCCTGAGCCCATGCTGTCTTTTGTGGGTGTGCTAAAACTAGAAACCACTATAATCAGATGGAAAATTGCCTCCATGTGCCCAGAGAGCTTGATGCTCTCCACAGGAAACTGCCAGACTAGCAGGAAGATGGGGGCAGTACATGAAAAGGGAAGGAAAAAGCTGAAAGCAGCTGGAGCTGGAGCAGAACAGCTACAGGGAAAAGGGAGATTAGAAATGCAAAAAGAAGGAAATCCCAGGGACTGAAGAAAAGTAACTCAGACGAAGTCATACCTTTTTCATGTGCCTGCTAGGAACTGACCTAGCTATCCCACTGTTTCCCTACACATGGCAACTCAGACCTAAAACACAGGCCCTTCCACCTATGGAAGAAGGAGGGGACAGGCGTCCCTCCAATGCTCCCGCATCCCCACCTTATGGTGAGTGCTCCCACCAGGGCTGTTCCAGGCAGTCTGCAAAAGGAGCAGAACAAACATGTTTATAAATTCATTCAACAAATACATATTAAGTCTCTACCCTGGAGGTATAACCATGAACAAAACAAAGATTATCCCCTTCCTCCAGGTTCTTAAAATCATGTGGCAAAGACATCAAACAATCACACAACCACATAAACCGTAGATCAACTGTGACGAGCACTTTGAAAGACAAGCCCAGGCCTCCATGAGAACAAGTAAAAAGGTTGGAGGTTTCCAGAAAGATGCCCAGAGGGGCTGTTTTGGGAAGGAGTTGGTGCAGGAGAGGGAGGGAAGAAGGCCTCACTGCAGGCTGGGAGCACAGCTAGAGAAGCAAGGATCCGGGCGAGGCAGGATTGCAGATTAGAGAAGCACATTCCACCACAGAAGAGAGTTTCCCTTGGATGGATTCCAAAAACAATCCTTGAATGCCTGCTACTGGAGGTCAAGTTCCTTATAGGTCTCCATGTAACTCCATGTAGCACTTTGCTATATGAAAATACCACTAATAACAACCAGGCGATTCAAATCCTGAACCTGCTAGAACTATGACAGTGTTTAAGTAACATTCTCCGGGGGAATAAGACTAGTTAGTGTAGAGAACCTGTCTCAGCATGGGGGAAGGGCTAAGGAATGGCAAGGAGATGAGCAGAAGTCCAATTATTTACTGTTTAAAATGGCAAGGGGTGGAGGAATCCATGACAACCTGGAGATACAGCTGGGGAAGTGTTGACTAACACAAAAGGGAGTTTAATCACACATCTCTGCTTGAAGTTGTTTGGGACTGATAGGGCTTCTTTATGCAAGGGTTTTAATTAGTTTAGATTCAAATTTACACTTCCGCAGCTCTTCTCAACAGTAGATCCTGTCAAATGTGTGTGGTAAAGGACGATCCTTCTCTGCAACCCTTTATTAACAGTTTCTTCTAAATACACCAGAGATAAACATTGTTTTGCAGAGAAAGGTTTGCAAAGGCTTGTCCTTGGTAGTCTTAGGGAGAGCTACTGAGGATCTCTTTTCCTGGATCTGTGAACAAGTTGTCTTACTTCATCTGTCTAGACCAGCACTGCGCAGTTGAAATATAATGTGAACTCTGAATGCAAGACACATAAGTCCTTTCAAATTATCTAGTAGCCATATTTTTTAAAGTAAAAGAAATGGGTGAAATTAATTTTAATAGTATTTGTTATTGAACCTAATGTATCCACAGTGTTACCATTTCAGCATGAAATCAATATGAAATTCTTCATAGGCGATTTTATAGCCTTTGACTGTGGGTGTGTGTATGTGGGTGGTGGATACTCTCCTCAAAATCCAGTGTGAGTTTTATACAGACAGGACAGCTCAATTCCAACTCCGTGGGGCCAGAGGCTACCATATTGGACCAGATGGGTCTAGACAGTGATGGTTTCTTCTAACAAATTGAAGATTTTCATACTTTACATGTTACATTGACAACACCCCTTCCTGTAGTGTGTTGTATGTTGAATTGACAATTTCTTCTGCCTGCAAAAGATGACCCAAGAGTGCCTGACTCTGCCATGGTCATCACAAACTCAAATGACAAAGCTGAATGAAACATTCCTTCCCTTATAAAACTTTCCCATTTCTGATCATCTTCCTTTCGTTTAGCTTCCATTTGCTCTCAGTGTGTTAGTCCTGCTTATTTTTCCTTTGAAGCATCTCTCGTCTCTGTCCTTCCCTTATACTTCCAACACTCCGACTGGGCCCTTTCCTTCACATGTGGATGATTGAAACAGTGACTTAATCTCCCACTGCTCCAAACTGGGATGCTTTTTCCGGGAGTATAGTAACATGGATGGGGGAGGTGAGATTGCCCAGTGTGGTTTGTTCATCTGTCCGTCCAGCGAATGTTTATTGAATGTCCACCGTGCGCCAAGGGCCATGCTTGCCCTCAGAATAATTCACACTTTGTATAACTGGCATGATGGATCTTCCAAGAGTCAGTTTTACCCCAGGATGAATAATTTAAGACTCTATTTTAACAGATACAAAACATATCATGGAGTATAATATAAAATCTACATGAATTTTGAGATAAAACAAGAGACTTCACAAAAATGTCTAGGCTTGACATGCATAGCTTTGGGCTAAGCTCTCAGCTTCCCTAGAGGGTACACACTCCCAGTTCCTGTGCCTCAAGAAGTGATTTTGATCAAAAAGTCTAAGACCAGTAATTATTCTTCCTTCTCCATTTGCCCTCTCCTCAACCCAAACTTTGAACACACAACTGTCAGAATGAGTTTACCATACACCAATTCTGTGATCGCTCTGTGTTTCACTGGAGGGCTCTTGATCTCCAGAAGTTTGAGTTTTAAGGAGACAAAACTAACCCTTCTGAAACTATTCACAATTAAATTCTCAACTGGGTAGTGCCAACTAGTCATGCCCATGTACACGGTATGTTCTCTCAAAAAAATTTTGTGCGTGTGGATGCTGTAGATAAAGTATTCCAAGGGGATCAGAAAAGAGAGGTGATTTTATAGAATGAAAAAATCTGAGAAGGCTTCATGGAAGAGGTGGGCTTCAGTAAGATTTAAAGGAAAGGCCAGGAATTTAGCCACATGGGGGAGTAACGAGACTAGTAGAGGCTGGAAGGAATCAGCAAGGACTAACTCCAACCACGTCACCTCAGAACCTCCAAGACTTGCCTCAATCATGCATATGGCTTGGACATCCTTCCCAGCCTTGATGGATACTTCAAGGCAAAATTCAAATCCCGCTTCCTAGAGGAATGTCCTCTCAGATGCTTGCAGTTAATTCCAGTGGGAAATAGCTTGCTTCCAATCTTAGTATCCTGAAGTGTAAGTAATAGGCATGTTACAACCTTTTTTGCAAGATTGGCGAGTAATGACTTCCTCTGGTGCTGTGATCGGTAGGCGTCGGCTTAATTACTTCAACCCCAGCTTCCAACAATCTTCTCTGCCCCTTGTGATGCCGCAGCCTGCCTGAGGTGATGCAGCTGCTTAGGAAATGCTGGTCTCTGCCTTCTCGAAACTGCTTTAGCTCCCGGATCTAACATTTAGTTCCCACTGACATTTGCAGGCCAGAAACAAGAGTGCAGCCTGCATATCATGTCTAAATCCTAAAAAGTTACAAATCAAGCTTAAAAAACATTAATTAAAAGTTCTGTCTTCTCAGCTTCAAAAATTATACCTTAATACTGACCTGGAAGCCAGGATTGAGCCTTTTGCTCTTCGGAGTTCTTTGTGGGAACAGGGCCTCGCAGGACCACCCAGCCTCTAGCTCTCGGCCTGGCCCCCTCTCCTTCATACCCCTGCCTCTGCCCCCTCCCTATGAGACACCCCGATTTCTGCATCCAAGGTCCACATCCAGGCCCTGTGAGCAGCTGTTCCTTGGCCACCCACAAACAACACAACCATCATTGTCCACCCTTGGGGAGACTCTCCTAAAGAAAGAGGCACACACAGACCCCAGGAGTAGGCTCTAGGGAATTCCAGGGCCTAAGCACAAAAGCATGACAAGGGTAGAGGGGTCACCTGGGGGCATGTCTTTTGACCCCAAGAGAGGCATAGACTCCTCAATCTATGGGGGTGGGCCTGGTCACACAGGGGCCTAAGTGGGGCCCTTAACAAACAGGACACAAGACAGTGACCTCCTCTTGCCCAGATCTAATGTGCTTTCCCTTTACACAATGTCACATCTTTTATTGCATAGTCTTATTCTGTTCCCCGAGTGTGTATCATATTTTTCCAATCAACTGTCATTTCCCCCAGGGCAGGCATGGCGCTTCTTTGGTATTCCTCCCAGCTCCTGGGATGTGATGGACAGAGGAACTGACCATTGATTGACATGCCATTGTTCTCTCAGGCAGTCCACTGGTGACCCAGAAGCAGGGCACTTTCCCATTTGGCTTGATGAAGATGATTCCTTGCTGATTCCTCCTGTGATCCGGCCTTACTCCTGGCCCATCTGCTGTTTTCTCATCCAGCCCCTGCCCGTGGCTTCCCTCCTCCAACTTTCCCCATCCAGGTATTATGCTCTAGGAAGTTTTTCTTCTGTGTGCGCTAATCCATCAGTTGCTTGGTTTAAGTAATAATCACATCAACAACGATAATACCTGGCTGCCTCATTCTTTTTAACTTTCCTAAATACCTCACATTGCTTATTTCTACATCTTCTCCCCAAAGCCCTGAAAGGTAGAGCTGCTCCTATTAACCCTGTCTGGAGGTAGGAAAGGATAAAACACTTACTCAGGCTCACAGGGTTGATGACTGAAGGAGCCAGAGTTGAAGTTCTGGGCTTGTCCACCCTTGGGGAGACTCTCCTAAAGAAAGAGGCACACACAGACCCCAGGAGTAGGCTCTGGGGAATTCCAGGGCCTTCTTCTCCCTAAATCAACTGATGCTCTAGACACGACGTCAGCTTCCAGGGCCACAGAATCATGCTGTCGTGTGGTGGGTAATGCAACATATCTCCAAAGTCCTGAGGTAGAAAGACTAAAAAATGTCGCTATAACTGGTCCAATGTTAAATTGCAAATATTCAAAGTCCAAATGAATAGCTATTTCTGAGCATACCCATGGTGACAGGTGCTCAAGGGAAGAAATGAGGGTTGTGTGTGTGTCAGAATGTTTTCGTGCATGTGCTCTGTGTGTGTTCAGCCTTCGGGGGACCCACACTTTTTCCCAGGATGGAGTGACTGAGCCCTACATTTTTCTCCCTCAGAACATTCAAAAAGACATTCAGTGGTCCAGCCATTTTAAATGTGCATTATATTCTTATAAATATTTATAACAACTTAATTAGGAAGTTCTAATTGCATTTCGATTTCTAATTTCAGTAAGAATTATATCTGTCCCAATCTTAATATCCTGAAGTGTAAGTAAGAGACATGTAGCAATCTTTTGCAAGACTGGAGAATTGCTACTTCCGTCTGTGCTGGGAACTGTCAGCATCCAGCTTAATGACTTCAAAGCCAGCTTCTGGCAGCCTCTCTGCGCCTCGTGATGGTAGAAGCCTGCCTGGGATGACACAGCGGCTTAGGAAATGTAGCCATTTCTCCACTTTCCTTCTCCTCCTTTCCACATAACCCCAAAGACCACCAGGGGATCGATCTTCCGGAAGGTTGCTCCAGCTGGGACAGCTCCCTGAAGAATAATGTCTCGGGGGATGGATGGAAATGATTTACTCTATACTGACACAAAAATGTATTAGGTCTAGAAGCACAGTCTGGACTTCTCAAATATAAATAAATCTCATTTAAACATAAAGGGTGAGGCAGCAGAAACATTTCAGAGAAAGAGTGAGTATGGAACAAGTAAAAACAAAGAGGCAGAAAATCTCAGGGCATTCTTGGCAACGAGTTGTCCACAGTGACCAGAGGTACTACTGGTACCCATGGTGGAGAGGTTCCGTGAAAGACGAGGGGGGAAAGGCAGGTTGGACAGCAGGAGGGGCAGGGGAGGGGACGCAGAGGCTCAAGTGTCAAGTTTTAACATTTGAACTATAGCCAGGAGAGAGTAGTCCAGTTTGGGGAAGAGAAATGTGGCAAGGGTGAGGAGGAAAGTTCGGAGGGGAGAGGCAAGCACAGAGAGACTTGTGACAATAGCCCCTTTACCTGGAGTGTGCCACACTGCAACGGTGATCACGTGATGGGACAGAGAGGCACGAATAGGAGACAGGGAGTAAAAAGCTATCACGTGGAGGATATGAGGGACTGACTCTGGGTCACTCCAGAGAGCAAAATTAGGACCAATGAATGCAAGTGACATGAAGGCATATGCCACGCGGCTTCCACGGAAAGACAAGGTCAGGAATAATCACGACTGAGAGGGGGCATGGTCCAGGCTGCCTTGTAACATGTGAGCTCTCTGTCATTGGAGGGGCCTCAAGCACAGACAGACAGGGTTTCGATACTTTGATAGGTTTGCCAGGGAGCTCGTGGATACATGGTTCAACATCTGTGTTCATGTCATGTGAACTTTAGAATTATTCTGTCACATTTTTCCCCTATAATTCTGAGAACCTTCAGAATTTACGGTAAAACAGATGAAAAGATGGTGGGAAGAGGAAAGAGAATGAGAGGTCATTTACCCAGAATCTAAAAGAGGCAAGTCATGGTGCTAAACATTTTGCACACAGCATGATTATCACAAAAAGGAGTGAATGAGTTACGATTTGCTTTTTTGATGCCCAAAGATCTGTAGTTTGCCTGAATGCATCCCTGCTGGGGCCCTGCTTACATCTGTGTGCTGCTCCATAATGCTGCAAGAGCTGTGGGTGGTGTGTGACGCAGGTTGGGGTGGAACAAGAAGAGCAAACGAAGATGCTGTTAGATATTCTGCCCACAGGAAGAGGATCTTAATAGAAAGGAGAGGGTCACCTGGGTGGTTCAGTTGGTTAAGCGTCCACCTTCGGCTCAGGTCATGATCCCAGGGTCTTGGGATTGAGCCCCACCTTTAGCCCTGCATCAGGCTTCCTGCTCAGTGGGGAGTCTGCTTCTCCC
Organism: Spilogale gracilis; assembly: GCA_004023965.1. Taxonomy (NCBI): domain Eukaryota; kingdom Metazoa; phylum Chordata; class Mammalia; order Carnivora; family Mephitidae; genus Spilogale; species Spilogale gracilis. The sequence continues at coordinate 73,020 of PITA01002558.1, read as the reverse complement.
TCTCCCTCTGCTCCTCCCCCCTGCTCATTCTCTCTCGAGCAGGCCCTCACTCTTTCTCAAATAAATACATGAAAAGGTTTTTTAAAAAAGTAGAAAGGAGAAACAATAAAACAGAAGCAAAGGGGAATGAACAGAAATTAAATTATTACTATTATGCTAAATGAAGTAAGTCAAGCAGAGAAAGTCAATTATCATATGATTTCACTTATTTGTGGAACATAAGGAATAGCATGGAGGACATTAGGAGAAGGTAGGGAAAAATGAAGGTGGGGGAATCAGAGAGGGAGAGAACCATAAGAGACTATGGACTCTGGGAGACAAATGGAGGGTTTTAGAAGGGAGGGAGTAGGGTGATGGGTGAGCCCTTGATGGGTATTAAGGAGGGCACAGATTGCATGGAACACTGGGTGTTGTACACAAACAATGAACCATGGAACAAAAACTAGTGATGTACTGTATGGTGACTAACATAATGTTATATATATATAAACTATATATATATACAATACTAGATTTTTGTCAAGCCCTTATATGAGCCAGGTACTATGCTAGGCACTTTAAATAAGCAATCTCATTTGCCTCTCAGAAACTCCTGTGAGGAGGGTGCCTGGATGACTCAGAGGGTTGAGCCTCTGCCTTTGGCTCAGGTCATAATCTCAGGGTCCTGGGATCGAGTCCCACATCGGGCTCTCTGCTCAGCAGGGAGCCTGCTTCCCCCTCTCTCTCTGCCTGCCTCTCTGCCTATCTGTGATCTCTCTCTGTCAAATAAATAAATAAAATCTTTTAAAAGAAAAAAATCCTGTGAGGAGAACTCAAACATAATATCCACTTTATAGATACGTAAACTGAGATTCAGCAGGTTTAGAGAATCACTCAAGGTCAAACAGCTTGCAAATTCATGCAAAATTCATTACTCCCAACTCAATTGAGACAATAACTAAGAAACCAAATGGAATCCAGACAGGGACACTGAATTTAGCACTGGGCTCCTAATTCAATTACTAAGTTTGGTACTCATGATCATCATATCATGACATTTGTGAACCACTGTTCTTCCCTCCATGGCTCCTCTGAATTCTCAGTAGACTTGGGCTGCTGAAAATCTAACAAGAGAATGAAGAGACCAGGGACTAGGTCTGTGTTGCGCATCGCTGTACCCCCAGCATCCCAGCCTGTTCCAAATGCACAGAAAGTGGTTAACGGGTGAAGGAATGAGTGCTCGTGCTCGCCTGTTGACAGGACAGGGCTTTGCTTGGGCGTGACTTCCCAAGACCCTTTGCCAAGATGTTTGTGTATTTATGTTGTCGCCATGTCAATCATCAGGTATTTGTGGATTTTTGTAGTGCCTGTCAGCCATTTACCAACAATCTCTTCTCCCTTCTAGCCCCTTCTGGAAGTGTTCCCTCTGATAGGAGGAAAAATTCATAGAACCATCCAACCTCTCAAGGGAGATGTGCCAGCCACTGTTGGTTGGTTGGCAGGAAAACACATTCTCTGGTATCAAAAGACCTGAGTTTGAATCCTGTCAATACTCCTGCCCAAGGTCTTCCCTCCCAGGGTCTCGGTCCATCAGTGAAATGAAAGTAGTAACAGGTGTGTGGTGGGAACCTTGTGAAAGTACTTGTACGAGGCGTCTGCAGTCTGGGGACCTCTGGTGTATGTTAGTTGCCTCTCCTCTTCCTATGAGGAATATACTCAATTAACAAAAGACCTACCTCTCCAAGACTTCGAGTTGCCAGTGTCTATGAGAGCTGGGGAGGCCATAGAGGTGAGAACCCAGCCCCCATCTCACTGTCGAGATGAGGAAGACATGCAGAGACCAGCCGCAGGGGGCCCAGTGTTGCACCGGTGACCATCATGGCCAGCAAAGCCAGCCCCTGTGACCACACCAGCCATGCCCCATTAGTCCCTTTACACTGCCCTTGGAATTGCCACTTAGGGGAGGCTGGACTGCCAGCTTTCACAGATGGCTTCTTCCACGTTTGGAGGGACATTTGATCTGCATTAATGCCAGCCTTCCAGCAGAGTCAGCTTGGACGGGCTTCCTCACTCTATCACCTCCTAATTGACTTCAAGAGGTAAACCGGATGTGGAGCTCCCAGAAGCTGGATCGACCACACTGTGCTTCTACTCCATCAGCCCTCCAGCTGGCAAACCACTTCATTGACTTCTGTATGTGTAAAGCTGCCTGGGATGAGGGGCATTTGGGGAGGTGAAACTGTCAGGGAAAAAAAACAGCAGGTGATAGATTCTCCTGAGACATATTGAGTAAAGAGCGCCAGCCTCCCCTGGGCTCAGAAGTATCCATCATGTGACAAGGTCTTTTCCCAGATACTGCCTGGCAGGGGAGTACAGGTATTTCATGGAAGCCTACTCATACTGTCCCGTCCCTTTTTTTCAGATAGGAGAAACTGAGGTCTAGCAAGCAGAAGAGACTTGTTCAAGATCACGTAGGAAATTAGGAGAGACAGAATAGCAGAGGCAGATCCAAGCACAAGTCTGCATCTACCACTCACTTGCTAGGTTAAAAATCTCCTGCCCAGTGTAGTCATGTATTTATCCATATTTCCTAGTAATTATGTCAGGTTTTGCTATATATCCATAGCATAACATAGTGAGGCTATGTTGCACAGATTCAAATAAGTTATAACTGTCTGGTAGTTTTATAGAGATTCTCTTAGTTGCTAATGTTGGACATAGGATATTATATATTCCTAATTTTTGCCTTACTGTCTATTTGTCTGATGTTAACATAGTGTCTCTTGCTTGAAATGTTTTCTTTTGTCCTTTTACTTTCAGTCTTTGTGTCCTTATGTTTTATGTGTATCTTTTATAAAGAGCATTTAGCTGGATTCATTGTTGTTATTGTTATTTTTTTAATATAATCTTACCATCCCAGATTTTTAATCAGTGAATTTAGTCTTTTTACATTTATCATGATTATTGACATATTTTTATTTATTTCTATCTTTTTATTTTCCTAGGACATTTATTATATATAATTTTTGTTTTTACAAATGAATGTATATAACACATATATAAGTAACAGAACATGTTAATAATAGAACATGAGAATCTAGCACACGTCTTGTGAACTAGACCATTATTAAGCCACAGAAACTCTCTTGGCTTCCCTCTCATAGGTGGTCTGTTCCTAAACAACAGACTGCTTAGTGTTGCTTGATTTTCACCTTTATAGAAACAGTGTCCTACAAGGGTCCCTGGGTGCTCAGTCATTAGGCATCTACCTTTGGCTCAGGTCGTGATCCCGCAGTCCTGGGATCGAGCCCCACATCGGGTTCCCTGTTCATCGGGAAGCCTGCTTCTCTTTCTCTCACTCCCCCTGCTTGTGTTCCCTCTCTAGCTGTGTTTATCTCTTTCAAATAAGTAAATAAGTGTTTAAAAAATCTTTAGAAACAGTGTCCTACTTCATGTAGTTTTCATGATTAGTTTAAAATTTTTGTTTAACATTTTGTCTCTGAGATCCATCTATTATTGTTTGTGGCTGTGGTTTAGTAGTTTTAACTGCTGCATATTATTCCATGTGTGACTATTCAATAATGTATTTATCCACTCTCTTCCTTGTCGTCACTTTGGAGGTTACTTGTGTTTTGTGACCGTGAACATTTTTATGTATGATTCCTGAGCTCCAGGTAGAATGGTTTCTCTAGGGCACATATCTGAAAGTGAACTTAACGTGTGTTTGTACATGTTCAAGTTCATAAGATAATGTCTATAGGATCATTGTTTTCCAAAGTGAGTGTACCAACGTCTATACCCACCAGCAGTGAATAAGAATTCCTACTGTTCCGTGTCCTTGCTAATACTTGGTGTTGTCAGACTTCTTTATTTTGCCTCTCTAGTAAATGTAAAATGCTATCTTGTTGAGGTCCTAATTTGCATTTCCCTGAGGAAAGAGATAGCTGTTTCAAGAGGAGGAAGAGATGGGCTGCAGAGAATGTTCTTTCTAGCTGTAACCGTTTAACGGGCCACACCTCTCCAAGGTGTCTGCAGCTTAATAGGAGGCAATGTTGCACTCAAAGGAACGGATCTTGAATAATGTCTGATCAGACCTATCACAGGGCCGTGAGAAAGGGGACAGCTAGGAAAAGGAGCAGGTTCACAGGACCCCCACACATAGGGTGACCAATCATTCTGATTTGCCTGGCCCTCATGGGTTTCCTTGGATTCAGCACTTTCTGTTTTAAAACCAGAAAAATCCCAGGCAAACCGAGACAAGCTCCTCACCTACCCACACTACACATTTTGATGTCCTCAACCCTAGCTGTCCTACAGCATTTTATTCCATGCAAGCAGCCTAATCCTCAGGCATATGCACACCAAAAGCAAGCATGGCCTCTCTATGGCAGATGGCAGCAGGTATATTACAATCTGAAGCCACCTTCTCACCTAAAAACATCCCCACAAGGGACCATCCCTGTTCTTAGTGAATAAGATGAGTGAAAGAATTTTATTTTTCACTTTAAAAGAAAAATCTGGGAAAAAAAAAAAAAGAAAAAAAAATCTGGATCACGTTGAATTTTATTCTATTTTTCAAAAAAAATCCCTATTTCCCCAGGCTGGGGAAATGTAATGTCTGAAAAAGACATGTCAAAAATGATACAGGCCCCGGGGCGAATCTGCTGGGAGAACCAGCCACATGCGATAGAGCCACGTTACGTGGACACGCAGTCCAAGCTGTGCCTCCCCAGCAAAGCCATGGTACATGCCTGCGTCTCAAAGCAGACTGACGAGGGCTCTTGCTGGAGGAGGAGTTTCAGGGAATGAAAACCACAGGGACCTTCCAATGTCAGTTTGTCTCCCACAAAGCAGGTTCCGACAGTGCTAGCCCACACCTGTCTCAACAGTTTCTCACCTTGCAGATCTCCGTGGTACGTCTTGTGAGCTACACTGCCATTTAGCGGGAGCACATGGGTACGGTTACTTTGGTACTTCCCTCCACGTGGTAAATTGTGTAACATGATAAATGGTTTAAAAAAATAACTAATTAGTAATATATTAGTAATATAAATTTTAATAGGTGTGGCTGATTTCAGACACTGTACATGCCCTATAATTCCAAGACGCCTTTTTTTCGGGCAGAGCACAGAATGCGGCAAAGCCACAGCCAGTGTCCTTTACAAACTCGAGGCATTGTGAAGTTGCCTTCAGGTTCAAAGCAAGGGCTTCCCAGCTGGGCTGAGGAGAACCTGTTTTATCATTGCCTCACCCTGCCTGGCAGAATGGTCCTTCAGGTGGCTTTGGGGGCCTCACTGTATTTGGCCTGTCTCTTGGGCTTATATGAGGATGGGGAAGAGGAATCTGCCCAGAATCCCATTCAATGACCGGATTCTCAGGAAGCAGCAGGGGGATTCTCTTCTCTGTCCTATTTCCCCGCCAGTGGTCTCCAGACACCGGAGTCTACATCAGCCCGCCCTCCCCGCAGACGGCCGGTTCCCTCCTCCCAGACCCGTTCCTGGGGCCACCTGACTCTGGGCAAGGCGGGCCCCAGGACCTCCCTCACCTGTGAGCAACCACCATGCCATCACCCTTCAGTCCCTCTTGTTTCTTTCTCCCTCTTTAGCCACATCCAATTTAGTAACCGGGCTCATACCAGTTGCTGTCTTTCTGGCCAGAGTAACACCATGTGCTGCCCCTGGTCAGACCAAAGACGCAGCCACCAAGCCTGGTGACTGACCTCAGCGGTCACCACCCTTCTCACCACTCCTTCTCCTCCCATGAGAAATAAAGTCACCCTCTGAGACTTGCCCCGGGAGCTTGCACACACCAAGGATGAGGGAGCTGTCTCCCAGCTGGGGACCACCCAGCAGTCGGGGGCATCCGGGGCAGGGTGGCACTGCGACTGGGAGCCAGGAGGTGGAAATGATACAGACGGGCAGCAGCTCATCTGTTTAGTGAGTGGAGACAATGACCCACAGTGATGGCCTTGAACGACAGCCAGATTCTCAGTGGTTTCCAGACACCCCATTCAAGGGCCAGCAGCTAGTAAAGTTGTCTCGGTTGATGTAGTGAGGTTTTTTTTTTTTTAATTCAAAGGCCTGCCTTCTATGCTGAAATGATGCCCTTATGTCTTTCTGTTGTTAAAATATAATTGACTGAATCCAGTAAAGATGACCGGCTGTCACTAGCTTAGCTTAGTCTTCTTTGCTTTCGCTTAGGTTAGCTTCCCTTAGGTTAGTATTTGTAAAGTCCATATTTGATACAGCAAGAGACTGAAAAACAAAGAAACAAAGAAACAAACAAACAAACAAAAAACCGATGTCAGTCCCCAAGTTTTGTTTACACTTTTCCGGGAAGTGGAGAAGTCCGGGAGCCATGAGCTTGAGGACTTGGGCAAAAGTGTCCTGAACTTGGCCTCACCTTGTAAGCCATCTTCAGGGCAGCGGTCGGCGTGCACCAGGCACTTAGAAGCTCGGCCGGGCGTGTCCCCGCCCCTGCCACATCCTCACTGTGGAGGGGGTGCCCCGCCTTCGGCCTCTCGGAGTCTGATGCCAGGAGGCCCTGTGCAGCAAGCAGCGCCCCTGGTGCCCCATCTGATGACTGGGCTGCAGCCTGTTAATTTGTCAACCTGCCATCCCATGTGCCTTGCATCTTCTTTCTCCCGGAAAACGGTTTATGAGCCAGCATGGTTGGCCTGCCCGTGCCTCTGAGGCTGTGCCTGCTGACCGATGGGGGGCCTGGGCCCCACGGGGCCAACCTCTGCCCTGGACAGAGCTCCCCAAGGTGAATGCCCTTTGGGGAGTCCCTGGCAGCCGGCCGGCCAGCTGTCCGCAGAGACACCTTTGTGTGCCACAGACACACATTTTCTCTCAAACTGTGGCTAAGGTCCCTGGCAGATCCGTCTCTGGGGAGGGATTTGGACGACTGCCCTACCCAAGACTTCAGTTTGGATTGACTTGTTTTTTTTTTTTTTTTTTAATATGTTATTTATTTGTTGAGAGAGAGAGCGTGAGTGAGAGCATGAGAGCAGAGAAGGTCAGAGGGAGAAGGAAGCAGACTCCCAACGAAGCTGGGAGCCCAACACGGGACTGGATCCTGGGACTCCAGGATCATGACCTGAGCTGAAGGCAGTGGCTTAACCAACTGAGCCACCCAGGTGCCCCCAGTATTGACTCGGTTTTAAGCGGGTGACTTTGGGTTCCCTCTTAGAGCGCTGTTTTCTTCACGTGCACGTGGGGCACTTGTTCAACTTCTTGTCCCAGGCCTTCCCTCTGAAGTTCTGGGGGGAGGGGGCAGGAATCGTTTTTGTGTTTGTTTTTAAAAAAAACAAAACAAAACAAAAAACAAAAAAACATGCCCATGGTGATTTTTTTTTCAGTATCTGTCTGAGAACAGCAACCATAGAGATAGAAGACAGCAAAAAGGTTTTCACATGGTGGGAAAAACCTCTCATCTTTCTTCTTCTAGATGCAGGAAGCCACCTTCTTTCCTATATTTAAAAACAACTTTTTTTGTTTTTGTCTGATTGACACGAAGACGGGTTTTCACCCAAGGATTGTAACCAGAGAGAGTCTGGAATAACCCTGGGCTGTCCTGGTCAATTTGGGCTTCTGCAACAGAGCACCACACACTGGGGGCTGCAACAAGGAACATTTATTTCTCACACTTCTAAAGGCTGGGAAGTCCAAGGTCAGGGTGCCGGCCAGGTCAGCTGCTGGTGGGAACCTTCGTCCTGACTTACCGAGGGCTGCCTTCTTGCTGTAGCTGCACATGTTGGAGACAGAGATCATCTCTCTTGCATCTCTTCCTATAAAGTCACTAACCCTGTCATGAGGGCTCCATCCTCATCATCTAATTACCTCCCAAAGGCCTCACCTCCTAGAACCATCCCACTGGGGGTGAGGGTTTTAACATGTGGACTGGGGGAACACGAACATTCGATCCATAGCAAGGGTCTTGCTGGAGAGTCATAGTGAAAAGCAAAGACGTTTTGAGCTTGAACCCGTGCTGGTCCCCTTTCCACTCCTGATCTTCTGGGACTGGAGAGAGAGGAAAGCAAGGAGTGGCCTCCTCCACCCACTTGCCTATGGTTCCCTCAGGGGGCTGGTGGTACCCTCAAGGTTCTGCTGTTCACCAGCAGCTTCAGCAGAACACAAGCACCATCTGTGTGGCTGGGCCGGCCAGGCATCATAGTGAGGAAGGACGTGGGATGGGATAGAATGAGACTAGAATGGGATAGAATAAGAGTATCGTAACCCTTCAAGGCTTCACCTGCTCCCAGTATGTGTACTGTGGTATCCTGGGGCCTCTTGGGAACCCATTTCCACAATGTGAAGGCAGAATGGTAGAGTAGAAACAGAGAAAAAGATGGATTAAAATCCCAGCTCACATCACATGTTAGTACTCTGACATCAGTCAATGTCAAATTTAATTGCAAACCTGACGTGATAAAACCGCACCTGAACAGGATTGGCGTGGGCATAAACAGGGTAATGCATGATAACTTGCTGCCTTGAAGCTGGGATTCAATCAAGGGTAGCTCAAAAAATGTGTTCACCAAGGTATTGCTCTCAATATCCTCCAGTCTCCATGGCCTATCCCCAGCCTCAGCATTCCCACATCATATCCTTATATTTCCTCCCCTCCCACACTTGGCATCTCCCAGGAATGCTAGTGAAAGTCATGGAACCAGGCAAGTGTGGCCGTATTCTTCATGCTATCTTCAACCTTCCAGCAGCTCCCTTCTCAAAGTCACCAGCTGTCTTCCTGTGGCTGCTCCCCTCAGGTCTCTAATCCTTCTCTGCATCTGTGACTCAGCAGGTGACTCATATGAAAACCTCATCAAGAAGACAGAAACTGGGCCCTTCCTTCCCCGCTCCCTCCATTCCTCTCTCCACTCGAGCCCTCATCCTGCTAAGGAGTTCATGCCTAACCTGGTAGGCCGCCAGAAGCCCCAACAAGGAGGTCATTTGTCTCAATAATCAGAGCTGGGTTTTGGCATACTTAATCGGTGGTTGATAATTTGGGGAATGCAGAAGAAAGGTGCTATTCCTGCTTTCAGGGAAGTTACAGATAACTCAGAATATAAAGCTTATGTGCATGAAAGAATTGTATGAGACATCAAGTAATCAACAACAAAGTCTCGGCTAAGCGGTGTGGGAGATTCGAGGAATGGGAGGGGAGACAGAGACCAGAGGAGCTCCCGCAGCAGGAGAGGAGCCTTGAAGAAGGGTAGGACTGGGTTGGTGGCACCAAGGAGAGCATCCCAGTAGCAGATTTTCAAAGGCCAGGTAGTAAATATTTCAGGCTTTGTAGGACCTACAGTCTCTGCCACAGCTCTTCCCCTCGGCCGCTGTAGCACCAAAGCCATCGCCGACATAGTTAAATGAATGGGCATGGCTGTGTTCCAAGAAAATGTTATCTGTGGTCCCTGAAATTTGAATTTCATGTAATTTTCACATGACATGAAATAACCTTCTTTTGATTTTGTTTAACCATTTATAAAGGTAAAAATGATTCTTAGCTCACAAACCCTGTGCACACAGGTGGTGACCTGAGTTGATCTGTGGGCTGCAGCTTGTGGCTCCTGCCGTGAAGGGCTGAAGCGTGGGGCCGTGGCATCAGGGGACCCAGGTCCACATCTGACCATTCCTCTCTACAACCACTGCTCCCTAGATGCCCAGCTCTGCAGGAACTACCTCTCCTTGTCTCAGCATCCTAGCCTGCATTAAAGCTGGAAGGAGTCTCCTCTGGCCGCTGGAAGTAAGCAGAAAGTCTGGAACCCATGAAACACAGAGGAGCACCAGAATGCAGAGCACAGGTGTGGTTGGAAGAAGATGGAGACTCAGAGTCATGAGATTTAGGGTCTAGTTTGAGAAGAGTGATCTTCAGTGGGCTGAGTGATCTTTGGAGAGCAGTTCCTTAGTTTTATGTAGAATTTGAATGATTTTACTCACTCTGGAGGGGAGGTGGGATTGGTAGAGAGGGTGAAGGGATAGGAGAGGGGGGGGGAGAAAAATAACAAAATAAATATGGCTGCACTTGGAAAAGTAATGAGGCTTTGTATCATCCAGGCCCCAGCTCTCGGTTTCTTACCACGTTCTCCAACAAAAGGAATTGACACGCACACATACACACACAAACAAACAATGCTGGAAGTCAAGAGACATGGCGGGGGCAATCAGAAGTGCTCCCAGTGGCTAAAGCTGGGGCAGTTAGAGCAAAAAAAATAAAGTAGTATTGGATTATAACTCAAAGTATATAATACATATACATGGGTCCATATGAGGATTGAATAAGTAAATGTGGAAGAACAGACAAATGTTCTATTTGTTCCCTATTATCCCATGCAGAAAAATTCCAAATAGTTTATGTAGCTACGCCACTGTCAAGGAGGGGGGTATAACTCCCTACTTCTTATGTGTGGGCTGTGCCTGATGACTTTCTTCTAAAGAACAAAGTGTGGAAAGGGGCGGGGAGCAGCTGTACGGTAGAGAAACCAGACAAATGCCATCTCAGGTGACCTAACTCAACACCAACAACCATAAGCCATGTTGAGAGCATGTACCCTTGACCTTATGTGATGAGAAAGGCACCATCATCCAAGGCAATGCTGATCTCTGCAACATAGAACTCCTGGGCTGCTTGCTTGACTCTGTCAGGGTGAACCAGATCACACAACTCCAGGCGGCGCTGTTCACGCAGCTGTCTGTGCAGATGGTGTCCGGGGCTGTTCCAAGTGCCACGGCACGTAAGTGCTTTGCAATCTTGGTGCCTGAGTGTTATCATCTGTAAAACAAAGATTGCTATAGGGAGTCGTGAATTGGGCTCTAGATATCTGTAGCTATAGATACATAAAGCATCTAGAACAGTGCCCTGCACACAGCAAACCCGGTCTCCGTGTACAGGGTTAGGCTTGAGGTTGCTGTAGTTGTGGGGCCCCTGTCAGTACTGAAAGGGGCTGTTTAGTTACATGTATACTCCTTATGCCAGGTTCTACCTGGGCCCCTCTGAACCAGGATTATCACACGTTAGAAAACCATTTTAAACGAGATGCCGTCTCTCCTGAGCCCCTTTCCTTCCCAAACACAATGTGTGGGGCTGTGGGACTGGGCCGGAGGCTAGGCCTGGGGATAGCCCTTGCCCTTAGAGCCTGCTCCCCTCGCCAGACCCCTACCCCTGCCCTCCGTCTGCAGACCACAGCCTGACTGTGCCCGCCCTCTCATCCGAGCTGTGCCTCCTGATGGCTGACTGCGTGTCACCGTGGGCAGGGTCACGGTCAAACACTAGTTGAGATGCTGCAGAGAAGGTGTTCTGAAGAGTGATTAACGCGTACAGTGAATGGGCTTAAAGCAAAGTAGATCATCCCCCACAATGTGGGTGAGCTTCAACGGTCAGGTGCGGGCCTTCCGAGCTAGAGCCGAGAGCGGAGGTTTTCTGGAGAAGGAGCAATTCGGCCTCAAGACTGTGGCACCCACCCTTGCGTTTCCAGCCCGCAGGCCTGCCTGACACACTTCACACTCACCAGCCCTCCAAGTAAACCCCTCTGCCTGGGCGGGCATGTGTGTGCACGAGTGTGCAAGCGCACACACACACACACACGCACACACACACCCGTGGTGCTGTTTCTCTGGACAGCCCTGACTGATGCAACCCTCTGACCCCTCCTCACCCCCTCTTGCCCAGATGAAAATGCAACCTCTCACCTGAGCCCAGGCTCACATGTCCAACACCCCATCCCCCACCCCCCTTGGCAATTAAAGCTTCATCCCATCCCATCTCGCTTAACCCCTTCAGTGACTTACCTTGGCCCTTTGAGTGCAGGCCCAGCACCCTACAGACTGGGGCCCTGCCGCTGTCTCATAGCCTTCTCTTGGCTCCTCCAGCGTGCCCAGCTCATTGGGACTCCGCAGCTTGTGCCTGCTCTTGTCTCTGCGTGGGCCCTCTGCTCCGCACCCTTATGTGGCTGCCTCACCCTTCGGCTCAGCTCGTCAGAGCACAGAGAGTGCTCTGAGTGTGAAGGCCTCGTATTCCCCATCGCCATCCCCACCGGTTCCGGTATGCACTTAACACACTCATGGTTTTATATTTGTTCATTTATCATCTGTCTTCCCCACCATAAGTTTCTCAGGCACCATGTCTTTTTCATTCACCAAGTATCCATAGAGTCTAGCACAAAGTAGGGAGTTCCTTAACAATTGATGGCAGAATGGATGGAGCCCAGCAGCAAGCACACGGCTCCTTCTTTCACATGCTCCTCCCCCATAACTGAGGGGCTACCTCAGCACAGGCTGGCCTCCAACCCAAGCATGTGACTTGGTCAACAATATACATGCAACCCTTAGAAAGCCAAAGTTGGTGTGACCCAGCACCTAAGCAGAGTCAAGTTCAAGAAGCCTCATTTAATACATAAAAGTAATAAAAACAGGAACTATATTAAAAAGTAGCAAAACAGCTGTCCACAGCAATAACCAAAAAACAATTCTTTGTCTTTTCTGACCTATTTTCATACCCCATTGCTGTCCCCCTTGGACCCTCCCCAGTAGGAGCCTCCTTCCCTCATCCAGTCCAACAGACTTTCTGTCTCTAGTGCACAGATCAGCTTAGTTTTTATTCCAGCAATAAAGAACCCCCTTTTTATTTGTAAGAGGAAAAGACTACATAAAAGATGATGCAGAAATTACTATATTCTCTTTGGCTAGCTTGGAAAGGCATGAGAATCTGTCAATACTCCCACGTTAAAAATGTCCTCTCATATACGACTCACAGCAGCCTTCAAACTGACTGATGTAGTGTCCTTGACTATTTCTTGTGAGACACATAAATTGCTCTGCTCAATTTGTTAATGAAAACTGTAAGCTGGCAGCCTGTGGGCTTGCAATGTAGTCTCTATTGTCTATGCTGAGAAACTTCTGGCTGAGGAACAGAAAGTAGGGTGTTTGTCTTTCCCACATATTTCAGCCAACTGCGAGTCTCTTTAGGCTCAGAGTTCAAGGCAGGAAAAGGCAGTGAAATGCAAGAATGAATTCAGATTGTAAGCTGGAAGCTAAGACTTGGCCACATTCCAAGTCACCCATGTAGATGAAAGTGAATGCTGGGGCTGAGGTTTTAAGCTTTGCTATTTTTCAATAAATTGTCTGCCATTATGAAAAACTGTGGATAATTTTTGTGTTTGATGTATGTGTTATTCATTCTTAGAAAACTGTGATTTCTCCGCTCTGAGTGACATTTATCCATTCTTCTTCTGAGCTCTTCTGAGCAGAAAAAGAGAAAAAAAAAAAAACACAAAGGACTGAAATGTGAGAAGGACAGATCTGTTTTCTATTCCATTTCAACCCTGAGTGACTTGAACAAGGCAATTACCTTCACTGTGCCTTAGTTTTTCAATTTAAAATGGGGTTAGAATCTCGGTCTCTTACCTCAAGTCCCAGAGGTAAGAACATGACGTCAAATCCATTTTGCAGAAATACCTTTACAATGAAACTACTGTACCCAGGAAATGTGAGACTTTTGCCTCTTTTATAAGCCAATAGCTCTTGACGGTAGCACGCTTGATGAGAGATTTCACCAGAAGATTTCATCCAAAGAAAAGGAAAATGGCCATTAACTGGGCATCTGTCAGGAGGTGGTGTTGCTAAGATTTGCCTTGTGAAGAGGAACTACATTGCAGGCACAGCAAGAGAAGTGGGCACTCAGCACGAGGTCCAAGAGTCTGGGAACTTAGTCTAGACAGGGTGGACAAGCTCTTGTGACCAGGATTGTTTTGATTATTTTAAGTGTTCTTCAGATCCCACGGACTAGAGGGAGGGTAACCACCAACCAACACCCACATTTCTGGTGCAACTTACTTCTCTCAGGAAATGTTTACTGATACCAGTTGGCACCAAGAGAAGCCCTTTTTAAACAATGCCCCACAAAAAAAAAAAAAAAAAAAAAAAAAAATCGCTGTATTTTCAATGCTCGACAGAATGATCAAGTACTAGCATCAGTGCTGCTGCGGGACTCATGAGTCCTCCCCGCTCAGCATTGGTTATGGGCTTGGCAGCCAGGGCAGAAGCTCATCCCTGATCTGTCCCTGGTGACTCACCCAGCAAGGAGGGTTCTGCTGCAGTGACAGTCAGCCAACCTCAAGCGGAGCAGAGCACAGTAGAGTTAACTACCTGGAGGGGTTGCGGTGGGTGAGTTATATCAGCAAAACATTTATCAGTGCTCACTGATCCTCAGAAAAAAACATGTCACAGGCAAAATCCAGTCTTGTTCTCAGTGGGGTTGTAATAAACCAAGGAGGCTTGCAAAGCTCGTGCTACATTGGTAAACACTGGACCAAAGTGCATATTGGAAAATGGCCTCATGAGGGATTGGGCGGGAGGTGTGCACGGTGCAATGAATGCAAGCGCATAAGATGCAGGCTGCTGCGACACGGTGTTACTGGAAAGGCCAGTAACGCAAATGAACTGTTGATTGGTTCCTACGCTCGTTGCCGTTTGGCGCCACCTGGTGGTAGTTGTCTTCTCCGACGTCAATATCTGGGCTGTGCAGGTTTGGGCTTTCTGGAGCTACCCATTGGGATTCTAGGAATAGCTACATGATTCCATGGCATCTGCCAGACTGAGAAGATTGAGCAGGGGACAGAGAACAGACTCAGGGGCTCCATGTCTGTCTCCCTGCCTCCTGAGACAGAGTCTCCCTCTCCACCACATTGCTACCCCACCGAAGCAAGAACCTTCACCCACCATGAGAACGCTGTGGCCACCACCATCTTGGACCAGACCGGTTGGCCCCACTCTGGAAATCAGTCCTCCTTCATTTCCTCAAAGCCCCACTGACACGCAGCTGTGAGGTGGGGCATATTTTACAGAACATTAGAGGAGCAATTATAGAAATCAAAGAATGACAGCAGAGGTCAGGTTTGGACTTTCTTGAATTTACTCACAGCTACCCTGTTCTTTGCAATCTGGTGAGCAGTTCTCACCACGGGCAAATTGCTGCTGGTAATGCCCTTTCTTAAGTCCCTGCTTCTGGTCCTGAGGCTCAGGCATGCGTGTTCTCTCTCTCTCTCTCTCTCTCTCTCTCTCTCTCTCTCTGTCATGCTTCTTCTCTCATCTTTTTCTTGCTTGTTCCTTGTACTTTTGATATTCTCCCCGCTCCTCCCACCAGAGACAGGTTTCTTCCTACCTCAGGTTAAGCTTCTGACCTATCTTTTCTTGTCCCCAGACACAATAAAGTCCTCAGCCAAAGCAAGGGCCATCTGATTAGTCTCTTCTCTCAGCACTGGGAACCATGCAGAAGCTTTAGAATTCAGGGTTTATTTTTTCTTCAACGTAGAAACCAGTGAAAATTTCAGGTAGAAGTATTATCTTCTCATCTCTACCCCATCCCCATTCTGCCCCAGAGCAAACTGGAAGGAAGGGTGTGGGTTACAGATTAGTTTTTTTTTGCTGGAGTCCATTGTTTACATATCTCTTGTTAGAGCATTTCCAAACTTGGGAGCCATTCCTGGCAACACATCCTCTTTTGTTCCCTTCCTCTGAGAGAGCTGACCATAAAAAAATCTGAAACCAGGACATCACAGGAGCCCCTGCCTGGGTGGGGCCAGTGAATTTGTTGTGTGGTATCTTCTAGAAAGCTGAAAGTCTGGCTCCAAATACCTGAAAATATCCCCTGACCCTCTTCTTAAGAAATGTGAAGGTCTGGAGATATTTTACTTTGGAGAACTGAGTAAAAAAAAGTACGAGAGATTTACTGTCATGGAGAAAGGACATACTACATAGCCACAAAAAATGAGAGTACAGAGAGTACCCTGAACAGAGCCAAGGAATCACTGAAAAAAAAACAATGTGGAGCTTTTTGTCATAATACTCACCAAAATAAATCTTGATGGGCTAAACAGTTACAATGTAAATAATAAAAAAAATGAACTGGAAGAAAGTACAAGTGAATATTTTCACAATTTGGGTATTGGAAAGGCAATTCTAAGTATAATATAACAGAAACCATAAAGAGCTCTCACAAATTAGTAAGGACCGTATAAATACCCCATTGTAAAATCAAGCAAATTATACAATCAATTTGGAAAAGAAGAAATGACAATGACAAAAAGCATAATTATAAAATTTCAATGTATAATGAATCAAGAATATTAAAAGTAAACTACCACGTTGTCAAAGACTAGAAGACTAACTGACGCCCGTGTTGCTGTGCAGGGAAAAGGGAAGGCCCAGAGGCCATGGGGGGCTGTAAATTAGCAGATATTTTCTGAAAAGTGCATATATATACATATCAAACCTTTAAGAACACCATAGCCTAAGTCTGGTGAATTAATCCTTGGGAAATAAAAATGAGAGCAAAGTCACGTACTGAAGATGTTAATTACAGTATCCAGTAAATATCAAAACATAGTAAATAACCCAAATGTCCCACAAAGATGGGGTGAATACACATCTATCTCCATAAAATGGGGCCTCATCATACATGAGAAACGTTGTAATAGAAATGTATTTATTGACATAAGAGGACTGTGACACAGTACTATTTTTGATGTAATATAAAATACACCTATATATGTGTAAATCTGAGTGTGCCTGTGCATATAGGAATAGGAAGAGGTTAGTCAATTTTATTTAAATTTATTTCAAGGTCATGGATTATAGGAACTTCTAAAGCTCTTCACTTTTATAAGATTTTTTTTCGGGGCGCCTGGGTGGCTCAGTTGGTTAAGCGACTGCCTTTGGCTCAGGTCATGATCCCGGAGACCCGGGATCGAGTCCCACATCGGGCTTCCTGCTCGTCGGGAAGCCTGCTTCTCCCTCTCTCACTCCCCCTACCTGTGTTCCCTCTCTGGCTGTGTTTCTCTCTGTCAAATAAACAAAATCTTTAAAAAAAAAAAAAGATTTTTTTTTCATTGTCAATGGAGAGAGCGCATGCGCATGTGAATGGGGGAGTGGAAGGGGGAGCGAATCCTCAAGCAGACTCTGAGCACAGAGCCCACGAGATCCTAACCTGAGCTGAAACTGAGAGTTGGACACTTAACTGTGCCACCCAGGCGCCCCCTAAAGGTTTTCTTTTAACCCTTGCCTATATTTTCAAATCCACAATGGACAGATAGTGCTTGCAACAAGAAAACTATTGTTTAAAAAATGAAGTAGGAAATGCTCAGGTCCCCAGGCTCTGTGCCTGTAGGACACGCATTCAGGTGGATGGTAGATGCACTCCTATGGAGGGTGCCCTCAGGAGGACTTCTTGCCGGTGTGGGGATGGAGCTGGTGAGAATTCTAACATCCTTCCAAGCCTGAGATGCTCTCTTTCTATGAAACATTTCCTTGGTGCCACTCCTGCAACGGTGATTAAAGAGGGGCACCGCTGGGCTGTGCCTCCAAGAACTATAGTATCTAATGAAGCAGATAAAATATAAAAACGTTTCCCGGGGAAGAAAACATCAAAATTCTGACATGTACGGTTTGGACAGTGACTGCAGAAGGATGTGCTTAATTTCCTGCTGGTTCACTGGCAGGAGCTGAGCGACTACCTCGAGGAAGCTGGCCCATTCCGGGGTAGGAATTTTGTGAACCCAATCTTCCTATGAATTCAATGAATTCACTTGAGCATCTGCCGTGATGGTCAAAGCACATCCTAAAAGAGGTTGACTTGTGGGCATTTCTGCTCGGAGTAGATGGCTGGACACAGTCAATGGAGGTTTGATCCTAGCCTCTCCCTGAATAACAGGGAGAAGGATATGTACTCTCATGACTATAACCCAGGGTAGATTGGTCACAAGCTGGGGAGGGTCCTTGAGGGCTTCAGCATCCCTTGCCTTGTTAAACAACACGCAGATGGCTTCTTTTGGCCCCTGCCCTCCTCTCCCTTTCATGGCCCAACATTTTAGAAATGGAGTCTCCACCTACTGCCCCCACTTCCTCACTCCCCATCAGCCAGCCCACCTGCTCTAGCCTTCACTGACCACCCTGAAAATATTGACTCTGCTCTTGACCTCCTATTTCCAAAACCAAGAGCAAGTTCCGGTCCTCATCCTACCCTCTGCCCTCCCAACGCCCCTCCCACAGACAGGCTCCACCAGCTCCTGGAATCTCCCCTCCCCTTCTTCCTTTCCTTCCCTGTGCTTCTTCCCTCCTGCTCTGGGCTCACTCCCACTCTCCCCTCTTCCCAGTATCCCCTCATCTTCTCAGGGCTTGGGGACACCCAGAGGCTCCAAATCTAATCTCCATCCAGGTGCTTTGTCTTAGTTCCAGCCAGATTCAGATGTCAATCTGCTTGCCTGAAGGTCAGCATGTCCAAATATCCACTTACTGACCTCCCCCAGCCATCCCACTCCTCCTCCACCTATCCCATACCAACAATACTTGGCCTCACTCTCCCCTACTCACTGAGCCCAGAAATTGGCCAAATTGTCCCATTGGCTGCCAAGCCCACCAGCTTTTCCTCCTCCATTGGCAGGCAGGCCCAGCAGCCACAGCACCTTGGAGTCTTCCTGCATTCCCCAGGTTGCCATGGCTCTAGCTCAGGCCATTGTCACCTCCAGCCTGGATCCCTGCCCAGCATCCTAAAGGCTGGTGCCTCTGGCCAGGCCTGCCTCCATCTAAGCCCTGCCTCCATCAGAGCACAAGCATCTGATCATGTCACTCCCTGTTTAATACCATTTCATGGTTTCTCATCAACTTCAGAATACATTATAAACTCTCTAGCCTGCCACAAAATGCCCTTCATGATTTGGCCTCCGTCTACCTTTCTGGCCAGGTCTCCTGATACGTCCTCACAGGGCCACAGTCCAAATCACAGCACACCGTGCCAAGTTCCTCTGTTGGTGCCTTTGCCCTTGCTGTTCTCCCTCCCTGTGGTGCCCACCTCCTGCTGATATATCAGGGCGTGGCCCAGCATACCGCCACCAGGAAGCTTCCGTGACTGGCCTGATTGAGAGTCTCACTTCTGCATTCCCATTCCTGTCCATGCACTTAGGAACAAAATGCCTACTGTATTCAGGTAGTTTTTAAAACTATTTACATATGTATCTATTTTTTATATTTCATATATATTTATAAAGACCTCTGACACTTCTCTCAGTGTCTCCAGTCTGCTTGAAGAGGTGACCACTGTCCATCACTCCCTGTGTTGCATCCTTGGCAGACTGAACTCCTGGTGATGAGGCCCAAGGCTTGGACCCTTTGCACAGGCGCAGGTATACTGTAGGTGTGGAATAAACCCTTGCAGAACTTATAAATTAGTAGATTGTCATTTCCATCTGCCTCCAAGAGGGCTGTGAGGGGCTTCAGGATTTGGTCTAATATCTAGAAATTAAAGTGAACCAAGATATATATGGAGTTTTCTTTCTTTTACTACAAAGAAACCACACTTATCTGCAAAGAAGACAATTTTTTGTAAGGAAGAAGTCAAGCAAGCATCTAGCACTGTGCTCTAAGAAGAGCGAGCCTGAGGGCTGCTGGAGGAAGGCCAGGAGGGGAGCTGCTCAGCTCATGTCCAACCAGGGGTTGCCCCACAAGTCCGGAATGCAAAGAGGGCTCTGGGGACAGGTGTGCTCCTGGTCACCTAAAGTTTTCAGGACCATCCCAGGAGGCAGACTCAGCTTGTTGCCCATGACCTAGGTTGGAGTAGTGAAAGCTACAAGCCCCAGGTTCTCAGTTTGAGGAATTGCATCAGTCCACAGCTGCCAGCAGTAGGAGGCTCAGCAACAATGACTCTCAGCCCCAGCTGTGCAGAGAACCATGTGGGAGCATCTGAAACTCCCAATGCCCAGGCAGCTCTCCAGCCAGGCTTCAGTCAGAAGCTGGGAGTAGGATCCACACCCTGGAATTTTTCAACACTCCCCAGGTGATTCCAACATGCAACCAAGTTGGAGAGCCGTTTGCTTCAACCTGAACTTAAACATGAACCACCAGGGAATCTTGTTAAAATACACATTCTGATTTGGCCCATCCAGGGTGGGTCTGTAATCTCTCACAAGCCCTGGGTATCGGTAATGGAGCTGGTTTTATGACCAGTGAGTGGCATGTCACAGGGGGTATTCAAGAAGTAAGTGGCTGATCATGGTATGGAAAGTGTGGAGGGAGTTAATGCATTGGATAAGGGTTAGGATTACATCAGGGCTCAGAAGCCTTTCTGTTGGAACTGAAGTCTCCCACCATCACCATCAAACAGTGTCATCCACGGAAAGTTACACATAAACCCTGCAAAGCAGAGTTGTTTGTTAAGGTAAAAGCAGGAACCCCAGAGCCCTTCCTCCCCAACCTCAGGGTACCTAGAGCTTCCATGAAATGCATTAGGAGATGCACTAGATACTATTTAATACACTCATGTATTGGATTTCAAATGCTGGTGATTATTTCAGAGACTGGAACTGTTGGTGCTTGAACAACAAGGTGACTCCAGATAGTAAGACACTGGTCGCCCTGGACTGGTGAGAATTAAGGCATTAAGGATGGGCGAATCTGCGGGATTTGGGGTGACACAGTCTGTATTCAGCAAGTTTATCCTGTAAGATGTGCTTACTTAGAGGAGTGACCGGGAGGGAACGAGGACGTGGTGTTTGCATGGTCTGTTTGCCTTCTGAGTATCGATGAGTACCACTGACCCAGGGTGATGGTCAGTGTCCGTGCACGTATCTCATCAAGCAGGAAGGCAGCCAAGCCGTCCTTAATGTCACAGCCTCTTCTGTCACTCCCAGGCCTCTCTCTGACTCCCCTCTGAGGCATCCCTGACCCCTCTCCTCTTCTCCCAAGGCAGATATTAATTCTGATAGCTGATAATACCCTGCCTGCGTCGAGAGCCAACCAATAGCGTGGAGCCACACATAATAAGATTACATAAGAGTCTGTTGGCCAGCTCTCTAAAATAATGATCTTGGCAAAAAATTACAAAACAGGATTAGCTCCAATTAACTACAAGGATATGATAAACATTTCTCCAAGAAAGTGTCAAGACGGGAGAAATGTATGTATTTATTTTTGTATTTTCTACTGATGGAGTTTCATTCATTTGAGTGAGAGCCATTTAGAAGTTTTGATAAGTGAGACATTGTTTACATTGAGTATTTGCACTTTCTGTATAAAAGTTGTTTATCTGAGCAAGATTTAGCGGGATGCATTTAACCTCTGATCCCATCCAAGAATCAAACCTACAGGTTGGTTTCATTTTTTTATGATCTTGGAGAGAGAGGTTTTTGAGGGGTTCCTGGAGGGAGAAGACTAAGCACATGGAGACTTAAGACCCCAGCTCCACTAGAATATTCTTAATGGATTTTTTAAAATTAAATTTATTGTGATGAAATGTATATAAAATTTACCATTATATATTCACAATGTTGTTGCAACCATCACCACAATCCATTTCCAGAACTTTTCCACTACCCCAGATTATGCATACCTATTATCCCTTCCCCTCCTCTCAGCTCCTGGCAACCTCTATTTCACTTTCTGTCTTTATGAATGTGCCTACTCTAAATATTTCATATAAGTGGAATCATACAATACTTGTCCTCTTGTGTCTGGCTTATTCACTTAAGGTCCATCCATGTTGTACTAGGTATCAGAACTTCATTCCTTTTTATGGCTGAATAATATTCCATCATTAGGTATAAACCACAAACCACATCTGGCTTATCCACTCAACTTTTGAGGGCCGTATGGGCCATTTCCACCTTTGGGCTACAGTGAATAGTGCTGCTAGGAACATTGATGCACAAGTATCTATGTGAGTTCCTGCTTCCACGTTTTCTGGGTATGTTTCCTGAAGTGGAATTGCTGGGTAATACTTTGATATTATTCTTCATTAGCCCTGTTCTAGAGTGGACAAGTTAATGCTCTACCTAATTATAATGGGTTTTTTTTAAGATTTTATTTATTTATTTGACAGAGAGAAACACAGCTAGAGAGGGAACACAAGCAGAGGGAGTGAGAGAGGGAGAAGCAGGCTTCCTGCTGAGCAGGGAACCCGATTTGGGGCTCAATCCTAGGACTCCAGGATCATGACCTGAGCCGAAGGCAGATGCTTAACCGACTGAGCCACCCAGGTACCCCTACTTATAATGGTTTTTAACTGAAATTAGGTCCATACTTTTTGTTGTTTACAAATAAATCCTTAAAAAAAAAAAAAAGAAAGAAAAGAAAAAGAGGCTGGGGACTCCTGGGTGGCTCAGCCAGTTATAGGTCTGGACTCTTAATCTCAGCTCAGGTCTTGATCTCAAGGTTGTGAGTTCAAGCCCCTTATTGGACCCCATGCTGGGCATGGAGCCTATTAGGAAGGGAAAGAAAAGAGGCTGATAAGTTATGTTTACTAATTCAGCTTAACATTTTCCTAATGGTCTGATCTGATCTTTGAATTTCCAAAGGGCACTTTGTTTTAAAGTGTAAGTTTTATTTTCTATTGAGGTATGGTGAGGCCAAAAGATGAGGACATGCTTGCCATTGAAAAGATAGTTATTACTCACAGTTCCTAGGACGAAGGGGCAGGCATGCCACGCAGGGCACAGGAAGAGAGAGAGCTTGTGGGGACTTCAGGAAAGGCTTTATTGTGTGTTCCAGAGAAGGAACGGGTAAGGCAGCGTAACGGGCTTAGAATCGGCTTGTTTGAATCATTTCCGTGAGTTCCGCGCCCCTGACTGCCCGAGGTGGCCCTGGGGTGATCATGGCAGCCAGATAGCATCCCACAGCGTAAGAACCCCTGAGAAACAGGTGGGTGGGGAGTATGGGCCCTGGGTTGGTTAGGTTATAGATGAAAGTCTCACCAGCCTGAGTTATCTCTGGGAATCCACCAGCACAAGGAGGGACGGTCCTTTCCAGGTCAGCAAGGCCCAGACCTCAAAGCACCAGATACAGAAACTAAAAAATATGGTTAACACACACTTTAGTGAAGTCATAAATCCCAAACAATGGGGTTCCAACAGGCTTGCAGACCTTGGACCCAAAATAGTGTTTCTCAGGGCTAACCAGGTGCCAGAATAACTTGGAGAATTTTCTCAACTGTGGTTTCCTGCTTCCACACTCAAAGCCAGTTAAATGTGGTCTCTGAGCACTGATCATTTTAAAATCTCCCCTCACAATACTCATGATTCTGGGCTTGAGAACCATCAGTTTAGGGCAGTGTTTCTCAGAGTCTGAACCTGGACCAGCTTCTGCTGGGAATTTGTTAGAAATGCAGATTCTCAGTGGGTGTCTGACTGGCTCAGGTCATGTTCTCAGAGCACTGGAATCGAGCCCCATGACAGGCTCCCTGCTCAGGAGGAAGTCTGCTTGTCCCTCTCTCTCTGCCACACTCCCCTGCTCATGCATTCAATCTCTCAATCTCTCTCTCTCTCTCTCTCTCTCTCTCTCTCTCTCTCTCTCCCCCACCCCTCTCAAAATAAATGAAATCTTTTTAAAATAATCAATAAAAAATAAAATAAATGCAGATTCTCAAGCACACCCCAGACCTGCTAAGTGGGAAAGTCTAGGTGTGGTCGAGCCCTTTGTGTTCACGCAAGCCACCCAGGTGATTCTGAAGCTTGCTCAAGTTGGGGAACCTCTGGTGCAAGGTAAGGAGCTTAGGGGATGACTGCAGGGTCTTCCTTTCAGGTCCCTGACCCCCATAGGGATGCTCAGCACTCAAAGGTGCTGGCCCCACAAAGCTCAGCTAGTATGTTTTGCTCACCAACCAAGTGTCAGTGGGAGAAGCAGGTGTCGCCTGAGGGTTCCCAGGTCTCCAAGTGGCCACTACAGCAAAGAGGAAGGAGGGGTGCTGGTAGGAAGAAGCTGGGGTGATGTAGGAAACTCAGTGTGTACTCTCTGGAAGCTGGAAAACCCAGAAGCTTCCAGAGGAAGTGACAATTGAGGGATCCCCGAAAGCCCGATGGGACTGGAGCGGCCTGTCGGCACAAAACGGACACACTCAGCACCCCGCTTTGCTGCGTCTCTGATGCATACTTAAGAGCTCTTCAAGGGTCCTCAAGTTGCAAATTTCAATATTCAGAGGAAGCTGAAGAAGTAGCAAAAATGTGGAGCAAAAAAAGTGATTGAAAACGTTGTGGCAATAGAGGAGAGAAATGAAGTAAATTAAGTGGGTTTTCCTTACTGGGGGGAAAAAACATTTCAGAGAATAAGCATAAACAGAGTAGAAGAAAATACCATTGGGTGATTTTCTCCAATGACAAGATGTTTCTGGGATCACAATCCTGCCTTCTTACCCCAGCTCCTCTTTTTAACAGCTGGGAATTTGAGAAAGTTAATTCATTTCTAAACTCCAGTTTCCTCATCTACAAAATGGGATTATGATAGTAGCTACCTAATCATTAGTTTTGGGATCAAATAAGTATAATGGTGGTTACATGCTTGGCAAATTGTGCTCCTCACTAAAAAATCTAACTGCCCTTTCTGCTATGAATACTGTACATTATTATTAGCACAGTGATCTACAGTGAATGCCCCAAAATATTGGCTGTTCCCACTGTGATCCTTACTATGAGGAGACTGAGCCTCTGCTCTGGGCTCACGTCAGGAGAAAGTGGCTACAACCAGCCAGACATGTCAAGGACCCCTTGAGAAAAATATCCCTTCTCAAAATTAAAAAAAATATATATATGAGTGTCCTCTTTTGAAAGACACTGCTTA
The DNA here is from genome assembly GCA_004023965.1 of Spilogale gracilis. Taxonomy (NCBI): domain Eukaryota; kingdom Metazoa; phylum Chordata; class Mammalia; order Carnivora; family Mephitidae; genus Spilogale; species Spilogale gracilis. Next base: position 48,451 of record PITA01002558.1, on the reverse strand, counting down.
AACAGAATAGAATAAGTTATGCTATTATAACAAACCTCAAAATTTCAGTGGTTTAACACGGCAAAGATTTCTTTCCTGCCCGCGTTTCAGTCAAACTCAAGTCAGTTGGCATCTGACCTGCAAGCTATAACTCAGACCCAGGAAGCTTCCATCCAGAGATAGATTTTTAAGGGCCAGGCTTAGAAGTGGCTTATACTTTGTGGCTTTCACCCACCGGTTCTAGTTCTAAGATAAATTTAATCTCTCTCTTCCAAGCTAATTATTCTTATACTTGTGAATCCACTTGTCATGCAGAATGGATGAGAGCTCACCCACCCTCTAGTGTTTCTCATCTGAATGTACAAGTTGGTTCACACTCCTGCGCCAAAACTGAGCCTAAATGTAATCTGACTGGTATAAACTGAATGGTACAAACACCTCTTGCATTCTAGAGACTATACTTCCATTAATGCAGCCTCAGGTTGCATTTTTTTGGAGGGAGAGTATAAAGAATATTGAACTTACTGTCAACTAAAATTGTCATTAGGTATACAATGGATTCCCTTTCATCAGTGTTTATTCTTCTCTTCAATCTCAACCAGATGGAAAGTGTTTCCTCTACTTCATCCACTTATGTATCACCCAACCATTTGATGCAGGCAGCAAGCCTCCCTGGGTGTGCCTTACCATCCAAATGCCGAGACAAGTAGTTGTCAAGCCTTGACCGCCTCTGTTGTTTCTTAGACTGAAACTTAGCTCCCATGCTCCTTGTTGCAGGTACCACATCTGCGTGACTGTTCTGATCTACTTCCTCCCGTTGCTGGTGATCGGCTATGCGTACACCGTGGTAGGCATCACTCTGTGGGCCAGCGAGATCCCTGGGGACTCCTCAGACCGCTACCACGAGCAAGTCTCTGCCAAGCGCAAGGTAAGCAAAGAGCAAGCAGCACCTGACTCACCCTGGCGCAGGCAAGCAATTGGCAGGCCCGCGAGCCCCAGAGCCTCCGCAGGGGAGGGCGGGGACATGGGGAGGCAGAGGGAAGAGATCTTTCTTCACTGTATTTGTAACCTGCACCCACCTGCACAGCAGCCACTTCCTCCTTGCCTTAAGAGTAATTGACAGGACTCCTGGGTGGTGCAGTCATTAAGCATTTGCCTTTGACTCAGGTCATGATCCCAGGGTCCTAGAATCCAGTCCCACATCAGGCTCCCTGCTCAGGGGGTAGACTGCTTCTCCCTCTGCCGGCCGCTGCCCCTGCTTGTGTGTGCTCTCTTTCTCTCTCTCCCTCTGTGGCAAATAAATAAAAATCTTTAAAAAGAAAAAAAAAAGTAACTGGCAAGCTGTCAAGCTATTAACATGCACACGCACACACCACACACACACACACATACCACATGCACACACGCATGCACACACACAGCACATGCACACACACACAAACACTACAGTAACTGCTATAGTTATTAATCCATCCAGATATTATGGTGCATTTATAAGCCAAATAAATATATATTTTTTCTTTTTTATATTCTTTTCTCCTCACTTGTTTTGTTAGCAGTATCTGTAAGATCTTCAAAAACCAATATATCAAGAGTTTTCTCATTTTCTCTTTTTGTACTACTTTACATAGTATTTCACCCATTATTCATAAAAACCTTTGGAATCCCCTTTAACCATCTGGTGCTCCCTAGCTGCTGCTGTCCAGATCCCTCTTTTCCCCTTCCTTGCCCAGCTACTGCCCTGGCCCTTCATTTCCCCTCTCCCACCCCTGCTGCTCCCTTCCACTTTCCGGATCTTTCCCCCATGAACACCCATTCCCCTGGGTCTTCCCTCCTTCAGCTTCCCCAGTCCCAGCCCAAAAGGATGATATAACGCAGAGGTTCTCAAACTCGAGTGTATCTCAGAATCACCTGAAGGACTTGTCAGACACAGAGCTCTGGGCTTCACCCCCAGGGTTGCTGATTCTGTGAGTGTGGGGTGGGCTCCCAGAATTCCCATAATTTCTGACAAGTTCCCAAATGATGTTACAAAGCCAGTCCCAGAGCCATACTCTGAGAATTACTGACATAATCAAAGTCCCTTGGTCTCGCCTATCAATGATCCTTCCTCCTTCTCAAAAGGTGTTATTACCAATACTTCCCAGCCCATACTGCAGTGTGTGCAGTGAGGCAGTGGGAAAGGGCAAACACAACCATGAGAAAAGGAAGCTGTGCTGGTCGTCTCACCCGTCTCCCCCTCTTGCCAGGTGGTCAAGATGATGATCGTCGTGGTGTGCACATTCGCCATCTGCTGGCTGCCCTTCCACATCTTCTTCCTCCTGCCCTACATCAACCCGGACCTCTACCTGGAGAAGTTCATTCAGCAGGTCTACCTGGCCATCATGTGGCTGGCCATGAGCTCCACCATGTACAACCCCATCATCTACTGCTGCCTCAATGACAGGTGAGCCCTCGTCCCCTGCACTCACTCCAGGGGCAACAAGACCGTTTGTCTCTACAGCACACAAGCACCCAACCTACATGAGCAGAACCTCTGTGAGACCAGAGGGAGTGGTAGGGACTATAGCAAAACAATGACTGCACTATTCAATCCCTACTAATTACTGCCATGCAGGATTATGAACCCAAAGTGGACTTTTTTTTTCTTTTCCAAGAAGAACCAGAAATCCATTTTTGGCATGAGGTCTTCTGACTTTTGAACACTGGCAACTAAGGTAGTGAGGGTGTGGGCACTCATCTGAAAAAACCCTCTGTGACTGATGCATATAAAGAGGTCTGCAAGTTGGATCCATTCACAGCCTGGGAGTTTGGTCACTCCGCCCTGTGGATCCCCGTACAGAGGGCTGTGTTTGCAGAGGTGGGGGGGGGGTGGGCAGAGAGAGTCACACACACACAAAGAGACATTGATGGCACCAGAATACCATTCTCCACAGGGCATCTTTTCCCTTCCCTGGTCTCTCACTTCCTTTTCTCCATCCACCCCATCACAAAATCCAGGCAGCTTTCCCCAGTTTCTTCTGGCACTTTTGGCAGGACAGGGTAAGCAAAAGGCCGATTCAGGACTTGGCCACACCGGTCAGGAGAGCTGTCCCAGCAGAAGAAACCAACTTTGGACAAGAGAAGGGGGAGCCCCTCAGGAATGGTGGTTGGCAATAGGGACTTCGGGTTGGTGTTCAGAGTCCTCAAGAGACAGCTCACTCCCTCAGCTAGGAAAGGAGGGCCTGGAGAAGGAATAAAATGCTTGTCACAGTCTTTCTGGCTTCTGGCCATCAGCCTACAAAGGGGCTTCTGTGAGTGAGACACTCAGGTGCTATGAATTTGGTGGCAGCCATTCTCTTGAACATGTCCAGATGTCCAGATGCTGTCTGTGAAGTTAACACACAGATTCAGCCTCCTTCAGAGAGGATCACTTGCTTGTATGCTCTTGGGTTAAATATCCCAGTATGTCTTTAAGTAAAGGCTGATTCTCCCAGTTTATTAAACATGGCATGTAGAAGGGACATGACTGAAGTGAATCTCAGTCAGCAAGTTCCCTGAGAGAAAGGAGTCCTGACGTGTGGGTTTCCTGCCTGGTGACACGTGACGGGCACAGCACCAAACAAAGAGCAAACACTTGGTGAACGCTTTTGTTAGTGTTGAATCAATCCAGCGTGGGCCGAGGTGTGGGGGAGGCAAGCAGGGTTCAATGGTCGCCCTCAGGCATTTCACACGAGCCTGGGGTCTGTCCTGGATTATGCCTTCATGACTGGCCTTCAAATCCTTTTGGCCTCAATGTGTCCCATTGTCAATATAAAAACCAGTAAGAGAGAGTCACACTCGGGTATGTGCATGTATGCAAGAGCTGAGACAGTGGTAGGAATGTCCTCTGGGAGCAGGCTGTCCCCAAGGGTCACCTCTCCATCTGCTCTCTCACCAGGTTCCGTCTGGGCTTCAAGCATGCCTTCCGGTGCTGCCCCTTTATCAGCGCCGGCGACTATGAGGGGCTCGAAATGAAATCCACCCGCTACCTCCAAACCCAAGGCAGCGTGTATAAGGTCAGCCGACTGGAGACAACTGTCTCCACAGTGGTGGGGGCCCACGAGGAGGAGCCGGAGGATGGCCCCAAGACCATACCCTCGTCCCTGGACCTGGCCTCCAACGGCTCCTCTCGCAGTGACTCCAAGACTATGACAGAGAGCTTCAGCTTCTACTCCAACATGCTCTCCTAGACCACTGGTCTAGCGGGGCAGCCTCCGCCGTCTGTGTCTTGCTTCACTCCGTGCATGGGTAATGCTGTCATCTCGAAACCATCAGAAACACACTCACATTGGGGCTTATAAAAACAGTCAAAATGTTTTAGGAAGAACATCCCATCCTGAGTTAAAAAACAAAACAAAACAGAAACCTGGATTCTTCTATGACTTTATCATCTCCCATTATGTGACCCAAGGCAAATCATTCAACTTTTCTGAGCTTGTAAAATGGCAAGGTTGGACTTGATTTTCCCTGCACTCCATGCCATAATTCTAAAATTAACTTTGGTTGTATGTGGGGGCTCATTCCAGGAGGAATCCTGAAGCACCTGGATTTGCTTGGAGCCCCTGCCTTGAAGCTGTCCTCAGTCATGTGCAGATACCCTCCTTTAGCTATCTTTACATCAACCTCACATCAACCATCACTCAACAGGGTGAACAAAATGAGGAACTGTGTAAAATCTGAAGGAAAAATTTAACTCCGTCTTTTAAGCATCTATGAAAACGAGGCATGCATGCCTTCCTTTAGGGACCATAATCTTACAGTTCATCGAAACATCCTGAGATTGAGAACCTCAGGTCCATCTGCAGTCTGTCTCTAGGGGCTGTCCTGAGTGACCAGTATGGCAGAATACGTCTGCTGATGCCAGCTAATGTCTGCCACAGACCAAGAGTTGAGAGGCCTATGGCACACTTAATCTATCTGAGCCTCTTTCCTTATTTGTAAAACCATGGGGCTAGGACAAGATAACCTAAGTATCCATTTTAACTTTCAATGGTTCAAGAATTGTATGAGTTTATTGTGTGTTGTGGTTTTTGTGTGTGTGTGTGTGTGTTTTTTTTTTTTTTACCAAAAATTGGTGGTCTCAAAAAGAACAGGAATAGCAAGGCTGTGAATACCCAGTTCCTGGGGAGCAGCAAGTTCTAAAATGTGTCAGTATCCATATTAGGCATTCTCTGATTTATCCTAAAACCATGAGTACTTTCCTTCTTCTGGAATATCTTGGTCTTTGAGCAAAGGACTTCCTGTCAAAGTCTGACTCTCTCCATCAGAGGTTAACAGGCCAAGTCCCATGGGACACCTGGGTGGCTCAGTCATTAAGCATCTGCCTTCAGCTCAGATCATGATCCCAGGGTCCTGGAATCGAGCCCCACATCGGGCTCCCTGCTTCTCCCTCTCCCACTCCCCCTGCTTGTGTTCCCTCTCTCACTGTGTCTCTCTCTGTCAAATGAATAAACAAACAAACAAACAAAACAAAACAAACAAGCCAAGTCCCACAGCTGGAGATGCCATCAGGGAAGATAAAAACAAGGACTCCCTGTGCTGGCCTTTTGGGGTATCTTAGGGCAGGGACACAAATGCAGTCTGAGCTTTCTACCAGCATGAGGCATGTGCTCAGATGTCCAGTGAAAAAGAAGGCTGCCCCCCTCTGGCCCCACTTGTGGGAACCCTTCCGATTCTCTGAGTCTTCCCTTCCTGCGCCCTGGCTTTACTGGCCCCCTGTCTCTAAGGGTTGGGATGACCCACCCACCCCACAGGAAAGTCAGTCTACCAAAAGCTATGAATTTAATTCTGCCTGTCCTGCTAGAGCTTTGAGGTCTCCATTAGGTGAGCACGCAGCTTCTTTGTGTCACCCAGATTTGTGTTTTGTCCACATGTGGCTGAAAGAAGTCTTGTGTATCACCCATGAATATCCTCTTTGTGGTTTGAGGAATGGGTGTACCTGTGCTGCATTTGTGGTGTTTTGGAGGAGACCAGTGTTGCCCATGAGCCTTACACCCTTTCTCAGCCATGCAGGCCAGAACCCTACCAGGGCATTGGCAGGCCTGAGTTGTATAGCAATGGAATAAGCCAGAAGAACCCAAGAGCCATATTCTGTAAAGCAGCATGGGAAGGATTAAATAAACTAAATATAACCAGCTCAGTGCAGATTGATGAATAAAAAACATAATTTAAGGGTTAAAAAAAATCAATGCCCAAAGCATTAGTCATGCTTCCAATAAAGTATTGTACCATGTGTGGATTATTCACTCCAGAGGGGTATATAAGGAACCAGCATGATTATGAGACATACCTAAGAAGAAAGTGTCAAGGAATTGAAAACATCCTCTCTATTGAAGAGGCAAGGGTTGAATTCAACAAGGATTTGTTGAATACCTGCTCTGTGCTTAGCCCTGAGCTGGGGACACAAAACTCCTCCCACTCTTGAGGAACTTACCAGACTGGCTGTGGCTAACTGTCCTATGGGGTCCAGACCACCCATCAGGCATGGAGGCAGCTGAGAAGCACATTCTCCCCGGGATTCTAAAGACCCGCACTCAACGCGGGAAATCAAACCCAAGGCTGAGACTTTCAGAGAGCCTTCTGCAATGAGTTCACTGAGATTGTTGCAAAAGGAGCCACCAGTCAATCCAGGGTAACTGAATGGATGTGTTGGACAATATCATCACTGTCCATATAATAAGGGAGACTATTGAATGGTTGTGACTGGTTCAAATATGGCAGAACATCCCTGCTGAGGGCCCAGCAAGTCTCCCTCTGACCCACTGTCCAACACCCATTGAACTTATATAAATGTTGCCAGCTCTCATGTGTGAGAAATACCATGGTTTGCACCGTGCATGGGTCTCATTCTTATAGCAAAGTGTCACCCTGTGTTTATCTCCTGAGTGTTTTTCCTTGGTATACTGTTCAGTAGTAACAGAATATAAGACATCATGGGACCATCTTTGTTATGCAATCCAAAATGTGGGATCCAGTTGCTGTCAATGTGCTATTTGTATTGTGCCAATGTCTCCTCTACATTCTGTCACAGAGAGGAGCTGATTCATATAATGCACTCACAGTCAGACTGTAGTAATTGAGGGGTGGGTGGGTGGGAGAACTTTCTGAGGGACCGAGGGCAGGAATCCTTGTACTCCTCACCTCTACCAGAATTCAAAGACATGCAGAATGTCCTTTCTTTTGGAAGGAAAAGACGAGTCCTGGGAAAAGAAGACTTGGGAGCAGACCTCATTGACCTGGTTTTTGAGAAGAGTCCTATAAGTGGACAGAGTTCACCCCTGAGGTTTCTGTTATCCAGCCTAGGATTCTGGAAAGAACTTCCATTCATAAATAAAGTATGTGTTTGACTCTCTCCTGACTCTGTCTCATCTCCAGGAAATGTCAAGATCCTACAGGATGCTGAATGGGGTGAGGTATCATGAACCCTACTAATTTGCATAGCCAGAAGAGGCACGTGGTGGCTCAGTTGGTTGGGCAGCTGCCTTTGGCTCAGGTCATGTTCCTGGAGTCCCGGGACTGAGTCCAGATTCAGGTTCTCTGCTCAGTGGGGAGTCTGCTTCTCCCTCTGACCTCTTCCCTCTCATGCTCTCTCTCTCTCATTCTCTCTCTTTCTCAAATAAATTAATAAAATCTTAAAAAAAAAAAAAAGGATGCAACCCAACACCCAACAAACTTCACTCTATGACAAACTGGGTGGGCAAGTGGTGGAGGCTGTTTGCAGGTGGGGATCTGGGAAAGGAGGGTGGGGGGTTGTGTAAAGTGACCAAAAATGTCACCTGTGAACAGAGCTGTGTCCATGCAGGTCCTCCCAGGACAGACACCAAGACAGAGTTAGAAGTACAAGAGATTTATTGGGGGAACACCTGGGAAAGATGGGGGAGAGGATGCAGGAGCAGGCACAGATCCAATCCCTGTGATGAAATGGGGTGGGGAGGATGGGCAGGAAGAGCCTCAGACTTTGGTGCGTCTCTGAAAAGTCTCAGCTGGCCCAACAACATCTAAGTTTGCTATAGGGTAGCCCCACAGTGGCAGAAATGGCCAGGCCTGGCACCCACAGGTGGTCCTGTGGAGTGGGCTGCTGCTGAGCCCTGCAGTGAATCCTGAGACCCTGCATCTGGGGGCTCTCAGTTGATCCCCCAGCAGTTCTCTTTTGACAGGACATCAGAGCCTGGTACCCCCAAGACTGCCACCGGAGCTTTGTCCAGCCCCCTGTGTTTAAAAACACATGTCAGGAAGCCACTGGCAGAATTTAATGGTAAAGTCTGTGAACCTTGGCAACCTGCCTCCTACTTTCCGGACCCACCCTGGGCCACCTCACCTGTCAGCCACCTCCCTCGAAAGAGCAGTGGGCAGCTGTCAGCACACGTACAATGACAAAGGTTGGAAAGGCATTTGGAAAAGGGAGTTTTGAGGAGAATATGGACAGTTACCCAGCACACTGAGTATCAGACACAAATAATAAAAATGTTTCCATGTACACCAGAGCACCTTAAACTGATCTTCTTGTAATAGTTTCAAGGGATCCACAGACCCCTTCAGGATTTCCACGAATGACATGTAAGACATTGCAGATGCGTGCACGTGTGTCCACGGGTGTGTAATACGAGGTAATAAGAGCTGCAAACTCTGAGCCTTCCCCAAGGAACTCATCCGCCCTCTGTTCTCCTGAGAAGGAGAGAGACAACTGCTTCTAGGACGGAGCCAGCGGCCTTGGGACTCTCAGACCCAGTGGCCGTGGCAGGCAGCCTTGAAGAACTCGGAGCGGCTGCTGGGAACCTGGAAACCACTTTGGAACCACTGACGCCCAGATGACTGGGTGGCTCAGTTGGTTAAGTGTCTGCCTTCGGCTCAGGTCATGATCCCGGAGACCGAGGATCGAGCCCCACATCGGGTTCCCTGCTCGGCAGGAAGCCTGCTTCTCCCTCTCTCACTCCCCCTGCTTGTGTTCCCTCTCTCGCTGTGTTTCTCTCTGTCAAATAAACAAAAAAATCTTAAAAGAAAAGAAAAGAAAAAAGCTGTAGAACATTGTTAAAGATGTTCGTGATTACGGGGTGTGCTCACCCCTCTCCCTGAAACGGTGAATATTTGTTCACTGAGGAAGGACTAACCTGAGTGGTGGGCCAGCGAGTCTCGTCAGCTACGGACTGCAGATTTCCCTGTGGAAAGTCGAGGCCGTTTCCCTGCAGCGTCGTGGGGCTCGAGGGGCCTCTGCACAGCTCAGCCTCGGAGCCACAGCTGCCTTTGCTCATGCGCCGCCCCGCCCACCCGCAGAGCGTCAGGGTCCCGGAGCGCACGTGAGAGTCAGTGAGGGAACAGGTCTCCTCAGCTCGGGAATCTGAGGGGGGATTTCAGTCCAGAGCCCCAAGCAGAGGGGAGCGGGGTGGGGAACACGCCAAGCATGTTCCTCTCATCCATCTTCAAAAGCCAGGGGGCACCTGACTGTAGAAATCGCTTTCCTGACCCCCACAGGCAGTGTTCTGAGACACCCTTATTTATCTGTGCCCAGTTGCGGAAAACAAGGAGGGAGGGGACTGAGGCTGTGGAAGGACCTATCTCACAAGTACCCAATCCTACATAAAAGGGTAGTGACTTTTGCTCCTGGCCTTCTTCTCAAGCAGCGTAGCCAGCAAAGAGAAAAGGCTGTTGGGGACAAGCAAGTGACCACAGGATATCAGCACTGATATGACTAGACGGGCGGCTACCCTGGGCCCTGCCTCTCTCCCGTGGCACGTTGGCCACATATGTGCTCCAGCTACAGAGATTTCCATGCAGACAGATTCCAACCCGGGTCCCCAGCATTGCGTGCACATGTGTCCTTTTCTCTTTCTGCCCCTTTTTATTTCTAGTTTTCCTTTTGTTCTCCACTCCGCTGTCCATTCCTGGAAGCCCTCTCCTCCTGACATCCCCCCCCTCCGCTGAAATCTCTGGATTTCAATGCCACAACCCTGGACGCCTCATCGATAAAGAGAGGATTTGGTGTGGCAGTGAGAACGTCCATCCCTCACAAATCCCCCTTCCCATCTCCCTAGATCCCCCCCTTGCCGGCCCTTATACCCACCCACCCACTTTCCCTCCACCCCCTAACCCCACCTCCCCCTCACCTACTTTCCCAGACTGAGCTGTTTTCAGGACAGGACTCCTGAGTCTGTCCCTCACAGATCCCGCCTCCGGGCTGGGAGGGGAGAGCAGCAAACTCCAGAGGACATCTCTGGGCTCTGAGCCATGCCAACATATGGATTTGGAGAACAACATTAATGCATGAAGAGACCACCGGCCAGAGCAGAGGGAGAAGAGGAAGGCACTGCACGTTCTCTGAGGATTTGGCCGCTCCTCGGGCATCCCTGCCCGTTGCCCTCTCGTTCCCTCACCACCACGTGGAGCAGTACTTGTTCCAGCAGAAGAGTCCCACAGAGTAAGACCTATTGCTCCAAGACACCAGCCTTCAGAATTGGTCCAGATAGTCAAAAAGAGATGCTGTGACAGCTGATGATGAGCATGGTTCCGTTTTGACCTCAGGAATCTGGGGACAACCCAAACATTTTCTCAAAAAAGGAAGCAGGTCTTTTCAGCTTACTTTATACCTATAAAGATTTGGCAGCTGATAGTTCAACTTCATCCACTAAACATATTCTTGACAACCAGGATGTTGCAGGTGCCCTGTTGGGGATTTGGAAATAGAAATTTCCATAGCACTTGATCCCTGCTCTCAAGTCCAGGGGCATAGACAGATGTTCACCACAGGTAGGAATGTCAAAGCAAGAATGCTTGAAAGCACACTTGATGCCACACCTCCCCAGATGTCACTAAAAGATCACAAAGTCTTCAGTCCAGTGTTTTCATCAATGGCAATATGCAATCACTCACAGGAAATGTTTGCCCCTTGCAATGACTCACTTCCAGACCCTCCCAGGTTTTCTTGAATCTAATGGACACCTTTACATTTCAGGGCCGCGAAGTTCCCTAATCTGATGCATCCCCCTTCCTAGTGTTCATTTCAAATCCTCTCAAATAAAAAGCCAGTCCCTCAGTAGTCCCCAGAGGAGTGTGACCGCCACGCCTCCAGCGCCACCTCTCGCCCAGTTCCGCATTGACGCCCCAGGACTGCTCTCTGCTGCCCTCTGGAGGACTCTATAAAAATGCTCTATTTAAAAAAAAAAAAAAAAGAGGCACTTGTAGGATGCTTGTTTTGAAGCGTCCTGGGAGTCAATACCACGAGCATAATTTTCCTATGCCTGGTCATTATTTGGGTTATAGATTTGAATTAGGGAGGACACATATTAGAATATCCGGGTCCTGGAAATAGGCACCTGTCATTATGGACATACAGTCACTTGTGCTTCTGTTCCCACCAGGAACACTTGATCTGATGATGGCAGCAAACTGTAGGTCTCCACAATGGACTCCTTCTGCCCTTTTCCTTCTCCCAGTTCTGATCTGAAGGTCCCATATTCCTAATCATGGTGGGTATTCTGCCAACGACCAGATGCCCCAAGATGGTCCTAACTGCTCTGGTGGGAGTTGTCGCAATGCAGAACATTACGATGGCCACGTCCACCACCCAGAGGTATGCAGAGTGCGAGGCCCAGGTTCCCAGCAGCTCACCTAGAGATGCCATGCAAGGTCCTCTCTTTAAGAAACAATAAGGTTCTCTTCTCTTACACTGATACTGATGCCAAGTTGGGGCTGGGCAGGCTCAGTTGCCCGTCTAGGGCAATACTGGTGGGACAAAAAGCTTTTTTTTTTTAAAATCAGATCAGAAACTTTAGGCTCATCGGGGCTGCTCTTGGCTTCAATGTACACTGGCCTTGGATTTGAAACTGGACACCTTGACTCAGAAGTATCGAGCCCCAGCAGCTTCTTACCCCTACCAGATGATTGTCATGCATCTTTTTGTAGATTTCTGGGGCAGAATTCAGTCCCCATATCTCCTAAAAGGACAGTGCAAAAATCCTCATGACTGGCCTAGGCAGAAGAGGATAACCCACATTCCAGGTGTGTGTTCGGGGAGACCCCTCTTACCGCACTGGCTGCAGGGTCCCATGGCCTGAACAAGACATGACTCTGTTGGCTAATTTCTCAAAGAGAAGATGGCACTGAGGTTCTACGCGTGCATGAACCTATCGCCAGCTACCATCAAAGCAGGATGAGTGAGCAGCCCTTGCCCATTTCTACACATCTCCCAATGCTGGAAATGCTTTGGCCCTGGGTGTTCATGCTCCCTGGGTTGCATCTGTTTACAAAATGTTGCAGGAGAAGGGGCACTGATTAAGATACCTCCAAGTCCTTGTTTGATAGAGGAAAAGAGCCTGTGAGTGAAAGCAGAAGCGTATGCTCTAGGAAAGTGTGAAGGTTTGAAAAGTAGAAGAACAGAAAAATTGCTTCCTTCCCTCTCCCACCTCAAATATCATAATAAAGATGATGACAACGTGGTAACAAGTATTATACTCTGGATCTCCTGTGCCAAATAGTTCATGCACCTTGTCAGGTATCATTTTCACAGTCCATGAAATCAATATTATTATTAACGTCCTTAATTTAATAGAACAATGGAGCATACGGTGGGACTTATTGGAGATCCAATCAGAACAGACTCTCACAATGGCAGATCACAAAGCCCCGGGTCTAGAGCAAGACCCCCTGCTGTCTCCTTCATTCCCACATCCCCAGGCCTCTCTCCTCTTAAAGATGCCACAGCCCGGGCTGGAAGGACTGCCCCACACACATGGCCAAAATGCTAATTCAAGGCATGGTGTTTCCAGGAGCAGCCAACTTCCACAGCCCCACCAAATCATCAGAAAAACATCTCAAGGGGTGAATTGTCCTCCTATTCTCTGTAGTCATTCCTACAATTAGGCAGGATATGTGGCCAGGTTCTAACTCTGATTTGAAGACTTCTTCTCAAGGATTTCCAGTTGTAATGAATCCTTGCACATTTAGCCTTTAGACATGCATTTCCCTGGAAGCTACACCCTTCTTTTAGAAACACAAACATCACTGGAAAGGATAATATCTTATGTTTACAACTAACAACTTAAAAATCTGTCTATAGGGGCGCCTGGGTGGCTCAGTTGGTTAAGCGACTGCCTTCGGCTCAGGTCATGATCCTGGAGACCCGGGATCGAGCCCCACATCGGGCTCCCTGCTCACCGGGAAGCCTGCTTCTCCCTCTCTCACTCCCCCTGCTTGTGTTCCCTCTCTGGCTGTGTTTCTCTCTGTCAAATAAATAAAATCTTAAAAAAAAAAAAATCTGTCTATAAGGCCAGACTCACCTACGTACTGGAGACAAGGGTGGGGACTGCTGGACTGGCGAGGGAAATGGTGCACAAAGGGAGGGTGTCCTACGGCCAGCCTGAACCAGATCATTGCCCATAGATATCTGAGCCATGAAAGAAAGGTGAGTTCAATCCCCAAGAAAAGGAAGTAGGAAGTTGAAAATCAGAGGGACCAAGTCAACTGTTTTAAACCTTAAGGGCATAAAAAAAAATCACCTAGGGGGTTGATCAAGAGCTACTTTCCTAGCCTCATTCTCAGAGATCCTGACTTAGTAGATCTGCATTTTAACAAGCCTGTCAGTAATTATGATTGAGGTGGCCGATGGACCACTGGGCAGCACAAAACCTAAACAGAAAACAGGTGGGAAAGTTGATGAGGAGGGGTTTTCTCAGAAAAGAATGAATTATAAGTAGGTGAATGGAGCCAGTTCCTAACACACAGTGTTGTCTCACTTAGTCAACTAGACTCTCAAAGAACTGGGCTTAAGCAGGTAGTTGCAGGCAAGGCCCCAGGGTCAATGCCACAAAGGGGAGGGGGACAATAGGAGGAGATGTAAGAGGCGGTTACAGCTCAATCTACTTTTCACCTTGGCCCTATCTGAGCCCCCATTCCCCATTTCCAGCATTCCAAAACTGTCCCTTTAACACGAAGTAACTTACTATTCTCCACCCACCTCCTGCCCTTATTTTGGTCTTCTTTCAGGCAGGTTTGCAAAATCAGAATTACTTTGTAAAATTTTTGATTCCCAGATGTCTAGGGATGTGCCATTGCTTCCAATTTCTGGAAGGCCCCAGGGTTGAACTGTGTCCAGCTCAGGATGGAACTGTTTCCCCTGACTTCTAAACCAATTCCCAGAGCATTTTGTGGGAAAGCACTTTATTTTTATATACTCAACACACATTCCAATTTTATGACTTTTTCAATTATTTACAACCTTCCCCTTATGTTCAACTCAGATTCGTACCCAAGCAAAGGAAGAGGTCTATATGTCAGAGCAATGTTGTTTATGTGCATGGGGGAGGAGAGGGTTGATCTATAAAAGACAAAAGCAGCAGAAGCTGGATGTACTTTCTTTTTATGAGAAAAGGCACTGTAAAGCATAGTTATCTCCAGTTTGACCCCTTTTCAGGTAACAGACAGTGTGATGTGCCACTAGACATTGCAAAGGTGGAGGCAGCACCCTGCGTGGACTTGAGAGCTGGGGTAGAGTGGCTCTGGATGCCCTTTCTTGCCCTCCTAATCAGAGCAGGGCTAGCTGTGAGCTTCCCTGAAAATCACCCTTTCAGCAAACATTTATCGAATTCCTAGAAATGTTCTCTCATAGATGATGAGTCATTTTCAAAAAAGCAACATTGGTGCTTTAGTGCTCGAGAAATAATCTCTGATGGCCCTTTGACAAGCACTACGAAGCTTCCTTCGAGTCTGAGTGTGTGTAGTTCTTCATCCATGCCTTCTTGGAACACCTGTGACACACCAGACCCTGTGCTGGGCATTAGGGAGGCATTAGGGAGGCAACGAGAGGAAAAACAGGCATGGCTCCCACTGGCAAGCAGCTTCCAGGCTAATGGAAAGACACAACATGCTGATCCAATTATCCCACAAAGGAGGGCATGATTAAAAACTGAGAAAAGGACTATTAGAAAGAGAAAGTTTTGGTTATAAAGGAACTGGACCGAACATCTGAGGGCAGGGAAGTGTTCTCCAAGAAAGTGAGGCCTTGAGGAGTAAGAGTGACCCAGACAAAGAGGATGGAAAGAGCATTCCAAGCATGTGAATGGCATGGAGAAAGGTTGGGGATGTGAGGGAATAAGGCATAACTAAGGGACTGGAAGCACAAGACCAATGTGCCTGGCCGGAAGAGGGAGGAGACATGGTGTGCCGGAATACAGCTCTGGCTGAACCAGGAGTCCCTGAAGGAAGGACGGCGTTGGTGGACGAATACAGAGAGAGCCCCAAAGATTCCTTTTCCATCACCTGCCGGGCATCTCCATCTTGCCAGCTTTCCATGTCTTTATAGTCAACAAGTTATAGATTAAAAGGAAAAATCTTTTACATTAGATGATTTTAGAGAATACAGTACATTGATCAGTGAAAAATATTTTTGCAGGTGTACATGACTATAATTTATGTCACATCCCTCAACTAAAATGGGGATAGGTTTGATCAGTGAGGTTTTTTTTTTTATAATTTCTTACATCTTTTTTCCAGACAATAAAGGGTAGATTAATCATGTGGTATATTTTAAGCAGGTCTTAAAGAAAAGAAAGGAAATAACAAAGTAATTAAAAGGTTTAGGTGAGTTAGTTACATACAAAGTTATAGTTTAAGCTAAGTTATTAATGAACCGGCCAGGAGTCAGTCTATCTGGCATATTAATCATCCTTAAGAGAAGTATAACTTATTTTGCAAAAATAAAGGCGCTTCTACAAGCCTCTTCTTAGTGACTGGGTGCGTAAGCATCATTGAGGACTTTATTTATAGATCCTCTGTATGCAGGGCAATGCTCTTACTAATACTTTTATTATTTTTATATTTAACCATTCATTTGGCCATTCAAAAGCTTCGACAATCTCTCCACAGATTCACAGGAGATTGAAAGGGAAAGTGCAAAAAGTACACTCCCTTGAATAGATCTAAAGATTGCAAGGGGTTTCAGTTTGGCTTAGAACACCCTAAGGCCCTGTCAAGAATACTGTGCTTTACTTTTAAGGTGAAGACCAATCAGTAGAAAGAGGAGATGCCAGTTCCACACCATCGGCAGAAGCGAGGCTCTGACTGGTCTTTCCTCACTGTGACCATGTCAGGCCTAGTGGGGTTATTTTCTGGTGGCAGGAGCTGTGCTTCTATTGCTACCTTCTCACTGAGATTTATGGAAGTCAGTGCGTTTTCCCATGAGGCAGAAGCTGTGCTTCTGCTGCCATCTTCCCCACAGTGACTCCATCAGCTTGTGAAACTGGGCGGCTCCCAGCAATGGTGGAAAGTGAGTCTGGAAGAGAAAGAGGCAGAGGACCTTGGAGACCCTTATGGGCCTCATTAAGCATTATGGTCTTCAGTCTCAGAGCAATGCAAGTCAGTAAAAGGTTTAGGTTCGATGTGCTTGAGACCCCTCCAGCTGCAGGAAGACCAGTTAGGAGGGGATTGCTATGATCCAAGTAAGAGGAGATGAGAACAAGGGGATGGATTTGAGAAGCCTATAGCCCATTTGAGAAATATCTATTTGTTCACAGACTTCGCTGGTTGTGGAGAAAGGGGAGGTTTCAAAGGTGAATTTAGTGTTTCTTACTCATGTGATTAGTTGAATGATAGTGCCATTTACTGAAACAGGGAACACTGGGATATCAGCTTGGAGAGAGAGGAGGGGAAGAAATATTCTGAGTTGAATGTGAGCTAACATAGAAACAACAGAGGAGATATCCAGTAAGCAGTTGAACATGCGGATTTGGAGCTCCGGGAGCAGACTGTGCCGAGGACATCAATTTCCAAGTCAATTAGAGATGACAGTTGATGCTGTTGGCATGAAGAAGCTTGCCAAGTGTGATAGCATTGGGTAATCAAATGCAACATCTCATAGCTGGATAGAAGAGGAGTCGGATTGTGCTGAGAGAGAGGAAAAAAAAAAAAACAACCAACAACAGGGGAATACGGTGTCTCGGAAGCCAAGAATGAAAGAGAATTCTTCGAGGGAAGGACTCTGTGATGCTGAATGCTGCAAACAAATTGAGGAAGAAGGGATGTGGAAAATGCCCAGTGGGTTTAGTGATGAAAAGATCAGTGGTGGCCTTAGCAAGAGGTGTTTGAGTGGGGTCCTAGAAGCAGATCGCAGCAAGCTGAGAAAGAAATGGCTGATGTAGAACGAGAGACCCAAACTACAGATCTCTTCCCAAAAGGCTAGTTTAGAAGGAGAAGAAGAGAAGCTTCCTCTGGCAGCTAGAGGAAATGTGGGACCAAGGAAGGTATTTTTAATTTGTATTTGTTGTTTAATAGAAGAGACTTGGATGTAATTCAGTGCCTATCAGGATCAACTTTTTAAGCAAGAGCACTAGAGTATATACAAGAGAGAAGAGAAAATTGGTAGCAAACAATTTCTGGGAAAGCAGGAGGTTGGTCTGCAGAGAGCACAGCTGGAAGATGAGAGACAAAGGGTGAGGGTGAGTTAGGAGATTTGAAAGCAGGACATCAGAAAAATTCCTCTAGCTAGTTGTTTCAATTTTCTCTAAGAAGCAGAAAGCAGGGTCATCACTGGTGATGGAGCAGGAAGTTGGTGAACAGGACTATAAGCTACCGGTTGGGGAAACATATAAGAGATTGCAAAGAGTCATTGCAGACGGTCCAGAGACTGATTCAGCTGTTCTGGAGTGGGTGTCCTGGTCTACATTTGTGACAAACAACAAACAGCTGATTCTGAAACACATGGCTCAGGACCAGGCTTTCAGAAACCCAGCCAATATTTGGGGATATATATGCTTGTTCATTCCCATGTGAAACTCACCATCAAGAATGGAGGAAAGAAGTGTTTCCAAGAAGATCGTGCTGGTGTACATGACAATCTTTATAATTCTATGTCCCTGGAAGGCTCCACTCTCCCAGGAGGGCTATTTGACTAAGGCAACTCTGAAGATATTCTTGATCTTATGTGAAATTGAATAAATCATAATTCAGTTCTGAGGCAACTCAACATTAACTCAAACTTAGTCTTTTATTCTGACCTTAGGCCCTAGTTCTAATAACTTGGGTTGCATTTTGTCCCTAAACCAGGCCCCACTCAACTTAACCCTTCTGTTCCCCAAATTACTGTAATTACAGTATTAGTCATTATCTGGTTTATGAGGATTGCAAGGTATGACCCTCATCAAAAGGTAACAATACAAGTATACACACAATTAATCTAAAATCTGAATATAATACCTAACTATAAATTTCAAGCAAGATGGATCAGAGCAAGCTTTATCCAGTTTAATTTTGGAAGAAGAATAATGGTACAGATTCTGAAAAAGCGTGATAACTATGCGTAGATCATTTTGCCACATAAATCATTTCTGGCCATGAATTCAAAAACTGAGGAGGGATAAGTGAATTCAAAGGATTTTTTCTGGTTTTCAGTCTTTTTCTTAATGAACTTTTTTTCAGTCTTCGGTTGGCCAACACCCATTTACTTTCAAATCTCTGATCAAATGCTACTTCTTCGGAAATGTTCCCCCACACTCCCAACATTAACAGGCCCCCAAACAGATCCCCATCATTATATCTCTCATCCCATCCTGCTCTTCTAAAGTTTGGATCCTTGTCAGACTATAAGTCCTATGAGGAGCCCAAGTTAGTTTTATGATCCAATGCACACCCATTTCCTAGTACAACACTGGCACAAAGGGCTGATTTTAGATTAATTCGATTAGCTCAATAAATACCTATTGAATAAATAGCTGAATATACATTAGGGAGTCAACCTTACCCTGCTGGTTTCCAGAGCAACACAACTTGCGCGAGCATTCAGCTGACATTGTGACATCCAGACAAGAGAATCGAAGGCAGTGTCTCTCAAACCTTTATGACTACCACTTAGTCAGAGAAAGATACTCCAGCAGACAAAGAACCATAAGGATAACACAAACACATTTTGAGGGAATCATACAGACATTAACATTAGCAATATTTCGACACAAATGTAAATCATAACACATTGTAGGATTAACCAAATAACCCTCAGAAAAATAAGTTAATACTTTAAAAATCAGGAATAGTTGCCATTCAATTACCGTCCTAGCCAATGAATTTGGGATGCTGCTGCTGAGCAACAGGTTATAAGCCGTCACATTCTCTGGTCTCTGCAGCATTACCGGATGCTGCAGTCTCCAGGCTTATTGGTAGACGACTGAATTAGAATCCTTGAGAAAGTCTAGCATAGTATTAATGTGAGTTTTTTGAGTACCAAATTTTAGTAACCCTCAGTAGTACACCTAGTAGTTATTAGTAAGAAACTTACTAAAAGTCTGTGGAATCGCCTGCCGTGTGCCTGTAAGAACTTGGGTTTTTTTTATTCATGCCCTGCTCATCTCAAGGAGCCTTATGGGCTGCCAGATGACTCAGAATCATATCTGAGTATTACTGGTCCAGGATATATGCAATCCAGCCATTTCCCTAGTGCCCCTCTGTTCTGTCTTTGATCCAGTGAGGGCACCAGACAGTCCCACACTTGGACCACATTAGCTGTGGCTCCTGCTGGCCACCTTCCCTGACTTCTGTTAATGTCATGTTCTTGACTAGAGCTGTTTCAAGAAACAACTAAATGAAATCCACTTCTGCATTTGGTATAAAAGTCACTGTGAATATTACCAATGTTTTTTATTATGTAATTTATATGTAACTTTTATATAATGGTGATGATGACGACAGTTGATGTTTGAGTTCACTACATGCCACTCACGATTCTAAGGGCTTGCGTGTTTTGTTTCATTGAATCTTTGCATATCTCTAAGGGGGAAGGTCCTAGCATTAGTCCATTTATCCACAACAGCATATACCATACTCCTTAATCTCTGCCTGAGAATTTCCTTGGGAATTTACTGCCAGAAAAACGTTGACTCTATTGGGAAACTGGTGTACTCCCTCCTTCCTGATCGTAAGTAGTATAATATTTATCGCTTGCTTCTTATCCCTGGATTCCAGGAAATATGCAAGAGAGTTTGAGTCTTGTACCCAGCTGGGACCATCTTATCATCAGTACATCATTTCCACTTATTCTTCTGTGTACTGACTTTCTATTTTCATTTTATTTGCCTTTGTTCTCCATGCCACTAATTACCCTCAGAACTTCTTGGAAACAAGAAAATCAGAAATCAAATTAAATAAATAAGCAAAAAATATATACTTTGACTTTAACCTGAGAGCACTATATCCAAGAAACCCATGAATGGAGACTGCGAACACAACCCCACAACTTGAGAATGAGTTTGAAACCATTGCAGAAACCAGATATCATTTCCTGAACCTTCTAGGATATGATGACTGTTCATACACTTTAAGAAAGATGGAGTTATTAGATACCATCCAGGGAAAGCTCTGAATGAAAAAAACCCTTTGTCCAGGATATCAGAGGCCTCTAAAGAGAATGGAAACATCCCGCTATAACAGAAACTGGGCCAGAAGCATGTATTTTTGTCACTAAGTGTATGTTGTGTGTCTCTTCCTGTCATATGAATATATTATTAAAAGAACATATTTTATTTATAGAATAATTTGACTTTAAACATGCATGTGTTGTTAGGGGTCAGGGTAATGACCACACTCTGTTTTTTCTGGCAAATGAGCACAGTTGTCCAAGGAGTCACCATATGAGAAAATTAAAAGAAAAAAATAATACATGCAGAATAGACAGGGCATAGCACAACCCATTCTTTTTATCTAAAAAGTGTTTGGGGGGCACCTGGGTGGCTCAATTGGTTAAGCAACTGCCTTCGGCTCAGGTCATGGTCCCGGAGACCCGGGATCGAGCCCCACATCGGGCTCCCTGCTCGGCAGGAAGCCTGCTTCTCCCTCTCTCACTCCCCCTGCTTGTGTTCCCTCTCTGCCTGTGTTTCTCTTTGTCAAAATAAATTTTTTTAAAAAAACCTTTAAAAAGTGTTTGGTATTGCAGTTTGCCTCAAGCAGTGGGTCGAGAAATGCCAGCACCTATTTTCGCAGCTAAATGCCAGATAAATTTCAGCAGCTCTGACCACCATAGAAATACATCCTTCTCCCCCTTAATACCCTTAAAATTCCTTGGGACAAGATGGTTTCAAGTTTAATAATAAATGTAGTTACTGTCCAGATTTCATCCGAAAAAAAAATCTGAACACAAAATCCTGGAGAGAGAGAAGCATCAAAACTTGCTGCATTTCTTTTTGTGTCTCCAGTTAGATTTTCTCAGCCTATTTATGTTGCAGTTTGGGGCAAACCGTCTAGAATTCTGGACATTAACTCCACGATCACTTCAATGGCTCTAACTATTCTTAGAAATAGCGCTCACCGTCTGAATTTTGAATGCTCAGAATCTCTAGCCAGATCGGTGCTCCGAAGGAGTTCTGATTCTTCCCTTTGAAAGTTTGTGTCTCAAATGATTGGTGTGATTTATCATGAATTTGTAATCATTTTTTAAAACCTGATGTGTTCAGTTTACTTCCTCTTAAACCTCTGTGCTCAGAATGCTTGATTAAGGTCTGGGAGTATGCAACTGATTTAAAGAATTTCTTATCTAATAATATATTCTATCGTCTCTCCTCCCAAAGCAAAAACCACACTTACAGCCTTTGAAAGAAGAGATGTAATCAATGTCTGCATCCAGGAAGAATGAACAAGGCTCTGTTCATTGCCCCTTTTCCCTTTAGACCAGGACTTCTCAACTATAATGTGTATGAGAATACTTACATTCTGCGTATGTATATGCAAATTGTGTGTATGAATATGTAATGTGCCAGAAGCTGGGCTGAAATCTGCCATCCTAACAAGCTCCCAGGTGACGACGGTGGTGCAGTAGCCAGAAGTGCAGGGAGCATTGTGTCACAAATGTCATCCTAAGTGTTCTAGGAGCCACAGTAAAAAAAAATTAAAAAGGAACAAGTGGAAATAATTTAACAATATATCTTATTTAACCCAACATGTCAAAAAATTTTCAGTTCAACAGGTAATCAATACAAAATTTACTGAGATATTTTGCATTCTTTTTTTCATACGTCTTAAAAACCAGGTATGCATTTTATAGGTATAGTACATCCACTTACACTTGCCACATTTCCAGCGTTCAGTGGCCACACAGGACTAGTGACTGCTCCACAGAAGAGCACAGGTCCAGAAAGCCTCACCGTCCTCCCAGGAGAAATTCACGACTGGTGGGTGTCAGGTGGGGAGAGACTGCTCCTGATTATGTCATCTGGGCTAAGAATGGCAGTTCTAATTTGGAAGACGAATTTATTCAAAATCAGTAGATCCTTCCTGGGTGGTAAGAGCCTCTTATGTTTAGGGCACAGATAATCATTGTTTCCTGGGTCTTGGCACATCCCTGTTGTGACTTAAAAGAAGCCCAGAGTGAAAGATATAGGACACGTTAAGTTGTGTGAGACGGGAACCAATAAGCCATGTGTGAGTAGCACAGCGTACCACAGGACCTCCAATCCTCATTTAGGAGATTGGAGTTTTATCCTAAGAGCTTTGGGGAACCATTGAAAGATTTTAAACAGAGAAACATGGTATGATCCAGCTTTTGTTTTAGAAAGATCTTTTAGCAATAATGGAAAAGTTTTCTGGAGAAAGACAGCGTTGATGGCAAGGAACTTAGGAAAGTTTTTCAGAAATCCAGGCAAAAGATGGTAACGATCTGAGTTAGGAAACTACTTCTGTGGTTGGAGGGAAAAAGAGTAAAAGGAATTTTATTGATAGGTCTTAGTGGTACACAGTAGATTTAAAAAAAGAAAAAAGAAAAAAAGGATGATAGAGATGAATCCAGGATGATGGGTGTATCAGGAAGGGCCCGAGGAGGAAACAGCACCCTCGAATCAGGAGAACCGGGGGAGGACAAATAAGGACATTGTTTACAGAAGTGCAGTGGGGCCTCCCCCAGCTCTGAAGACACAAGAGAAGGAAACAGTGACTGGACTCAGAAGGAGAAGTTGGCGGACAAGGGCTGCAAGGGAGGAGCAGTGACCACAGGTGGAAACACACAGCCCGGCAGAGACAAGCCAGCAATGCCAGGCTAGACTGGGAGTTAGGGGTGCTTCACATTTCTGGAGAAACTGCCAAACCATTGTTTTATCGGTTCCCGAGAGGTCACTCTATATACTCTCCACCAAGAGTATAGAAAAATTTCTGTGTTTCTTACTTCTTATAAACAATGTATATTGTCCACCTTCCTATTGCAATGGTTAATTTCATGTGTTAACTTGGCTAGGCCATGGTACTCAAATATGGGCAAACACCAGTCTGGGTGTTGCTCTGAATGTATTTTTTTAGATGAAATGGACATTGAAATCAGTAGAGTTTGAGAAAAGCAGATTACCTTCAATAATGTGAGGCCTTCCAATCAGTTGGAAACCTTAGGAGAAAAAGACTGAGATCTCCCAAGGAAGAGGGAATTGTGCCTCCAGACTGCCTTCAGACTTGAACCATGACATTAGCTCTCTGGGTCTCCAGCCTGCCTACTGGCCTTGCAGGTCTCCAACTGGCCAGCCTTCACGTATCACAGGAACCCGTCCCTGAAAGCAAATCTATCACACACACACACACACACACACACACACACACACACATATACACACACATACACACACGGACTACTGGTTCTGAGTTTTGTGTTATTATTATTATTATTATTATTATTATTATTATTATTATTATTATTATTTTGGAGAACCCTAATACACTAATTTAGCCAGAAGTTATATCTCAGCTTAGCTTCAATTTTCTGATTATTAGTGAGGTCCACATTATTTATAGTTGTTTTTTACCATCTTCATTCCTTTTTCTGTACTTTTCTACTGAGCATTTTGGTGGTTTCTTGTAGAAGTTCTTTATATATTCATATGTTGATTTGAATCTTTCTTTGGTAAGTTGTAGTATTTCTCACCATCTGCCCTCTGTCACTGATGTGATGAAGTCTGTTGCCTCTAAGCTTAGAGTGCTCCCGAGTCTATGGGGAAGAATCGTTCTTATCTCTCCACCCATCCATGCCCAAGAGCATTCAGAGTTGCAGTTCTCTCTAGGCTGGTTTTTCCATCATTTGATTATATCTACCTTCTATCTTCTAAAAATGCTCAAAGTTTATAACTTATAGTGCTTTTGTGAATGCATTTCTTATACTTTCTCTGACATCTCAATAGGATTTGGGGAGGGTAGGGAGATAAAAGTGCCCAGCTGACCACTGTGAACCAAAAACTAAGGGAATCACTTTACAATAAAAGCAGGCTGAGAGTGTTCAAAGTCTCTAGGATTCAGCTGGTTATAAATTTTTAAACCCGTTCAAATAATAGAATCCAAAACCACACAATTAGCCTTAGCTTGCTGTGAGGAACAAAACAGTAGCATGCTCTTTTAAAAGTGCCAATAAAAGCCTAATAAATGGGATACTATGCTAAGAGAGCTACAGAATATGCCTTTGGAAACCCAAAAGTTTACCACAGAGCACTGGTGATAGAGTCACTGGGGGAGTTAAAATGATATATAATTATGCATACAATTAAGACAATTTTTTTCTTGTAGTTTTCATGAAACAAGCTACATTCCACATTTTATTGATAAAAATATTACTTTTTACATTATATGTAATTTACAAACAATAATTCAACATACATGAACTCAGAACACCGTCTCTGACCAAAACAGAACAATTGGGAAAACCATTCACAGATACTGAGAGACAAACAGCGGGTTTCCCAACCCTACTTAGACTGAGGAAAACAGCATTTATAGGTGAGAGAGAATACAGGCTTAAGATTTGTTTCCTTAGTTAGAAACAGCCAATTCTACTTCCAACTCCTAACAAACCCAGTATATAGTAGAATTCTAGCATGACCACTATATATGCCTGTCTCCCATCCCAATCCAATAGCTCCTCTCCATTTTTCTTTGGGGAAATCTTGGGGGAGCTGTCAGGCAGTGCAAAATGAAAACGCACAAATACAAGGATAATATACAAAAGTCAACCACTTTCCTATATACTAGCAATGAACAAGTGAAATTTGACATTGAAAATACAATCCCATTCACATTAGCATCCCCCCAAATTAATGCTTACATATAAATCTAACAAAATATGTGTAAGAGCTGTAGGAAGAAAACTACAAATATCTAATGACAAAACCAAAGAACTAAATCAATGGAGAGATAGTCCATATTCATGGTTAGTGAGACCCAATATTTTCAAGATGTCAGTTTTTCCCAACTTGATCTACAGACTTGATGCAATTCCAATCAAAATTCCAGCAAATTATTTTATGAATAATGTAAATTAATTCTAAAGTTTCTATAGAGAAGTAAAAAGCCCACAATAACCAACATGATCTTGAAGAAAAACAAAGTTGGAGGACCAACACTACCCAATTTCAAGACTTATTATAAAGCTACAATAATCAAGACAGTGAATTGTTGGCAAAAGAATAGACAAATGGATCAATATGGAACAGATTGGAGAGTCCAGACACAGACCCCCCCAAAATATAATCAATAGCTCTTTGACAAAAGAACAAAGACAATATAATGGTGCAAAGATAGTCCTTTGAACAAATAGTGCTGGAACAACTGTAAATTGCATGTAAAAAAAAAATTATTTAGACCCAGACCTTATAGTCTTCACAAAAATTAACTCAAAATGGACACAGATGTATCTTTTTGTAGTATTTAACTTAAACTTATATTTGTAGTTTCTAAAATATTGATCTACAGACCACTTCCATGTTACACACATATACTAATGAAAACAAAAGGCAAAAAGAATCACTGCCATCCCTTCAATGGCTCCTTTTCTGACAATTTTAAAGGTAAACTGCAAAACCATAAAAATCCTAGAAGATAAATAGGAGAATGCAGAGATGACCCTAGGCAGGGCAATGATTTCCTAGATGCAACACTAAAGGCACCATCCATGAAGGAAATAATTGATAAGCTGGACTTCATTAAAACTAAAAATGTCTGCTCTGCAAAAGACACTGTCAAAGAATAAGAAGACAAACCATAGATTGGGTGAAAATATTTGCAGAACACATCTAATAAAGGACTGTAGCCCAAGTAGATGATTAAAACCCAATAAGTTGATAAAAACTCAATTCAAACAAACAAAAAAAAACTATTTAAAAATGAACCAAAGACCTGAGCAGACACCCTTCCAGAAAAGAGAGAGGGATGGCAAATAAGTAAATGAAACGGCACTCTACCTCCTACCTCAGCAGGGAAATGCACATGGAGACCAGTGAAATACCAGTATACACCGCTAGGACAGCCACTGTCCAGACACCGCCAGCACCAAATGCTGAGAAGGATGTGGAGGACCAGGACCTCTCAAGCCTTGCCGGTGGGAAGGCAGCATGGCAAAGCCACTCTGGAAGACGTTTTGGCAGTTATTTTTACAAAACTTAACACACTCTTACTGTATCATTCGGTACTTACCAAAAGGCATTTTGTCCACACAAAAAGCCGCACATGGATGTTTAGAGCAACTTTATTCATAATTGCCCCAACTTGGAAGCAACCCAGATATCCCTCAGCAGGTGAACAGAAAAATAAATAGTACATACAGACAGTAAACTATCATTCAGCACTAAAAAGACAGGGGCTATCAAGCCCTGAAAATATGGGAAGAAGTTAAAATGCATATTATTATATGGTGAGAAAAAAGCCAACCGGAAAAGACTACAGACTGCATGGTGTCACTCTATGACGTTCTAGGAAAGACAAAACTATGGAGACAGTAAATGATCAGTGGATGCCAGGGCTTGGATGGGGAGGTGAGGACAGATGAATAGGTGGAGCACAAAGGACGTTTTGGGCAGTGAAAATCCTCCATAAGATAGTGTAAAGATAGATACCTGTTGTTATATGGACATTTATACAGGTGACACAGAATGTGCAACACTGAGATTGAACCCTAATGTACGCAGTGGATGGGCGTGATTATGCATGGGTGAAGGTTCATCATCTGTAGTGAATGTACCCCTCGGCGGGAGGAGGGGGATGCTGATAATGGGGGTGTAGGGTCGGGGGTATATGGGAAACCTCTTACCTTTTTTTCATTTTTGCTGTGAACATAAAACTGCTCTAAACAAATTAAAATCATACTGAAATGAAACTATAGGGTCCCTTATTCAATGATTATTAAGAATTTCAAGATGGCCAGAGCAGAGGGTTAAGTCAAGCAAGCGCTCTTCAAAGCATGGTTGCATGCCTGTGAAGCCAGCCTCTTTGTCCCATTGGATTCTTAGGAGGAGAGTCACAGGGAGAGAAACTGGGAAGCTGAGTCACATCCGCGGCAGACGTCCGTGGGGACACCCATTCATTCCTGGAAGCAGACCGCAGGCACTGCCCGGGTTTCTGCCCTTTGCTTTCCAAGGCTTTGTTGTCCTGTTATCCAGCTTTGCCTATAATTCTGTGAACTCCCATTTCCTTCCAATAAATTCCCTTTTGCTTTTGTTCTACTTCTCTTTCCTTATAAGTTTCTGTGACTTGCATTAAGAGAGCCTAATTGACGAGAAAGTTAATAAGTCTTGCCCATGTTTTGTTTTGTTTTGTTTTGTTTTGTTTTGTTTTGTTTTGTTTTGACAAAGCTCAATTCTAAGCACAGGAAATAAAGTAGAGAACAATCAGTAAGATTCTTGCTCTCAAAGAACCTCCTTACTGTAACATAAACAATAAGTAAATAAATAATTCCGAGCAGTAGCAGGTGCTATGGAGAAAATAACTGGGGCCAGGAGATAGAGGGCACGTTAGAGGGGAGGCAGCACTCCTGCTCGGGGCTTCCCACTCGCTGGTCCCTCTCCCTGCAACACAGGTTCCCAGAAGTTCCCTGTGCTTGTGTCTCATTTTGTCCAGCTTCAAGTGCCACTTTCTCAAGGAGGCCTCCCCCACTTGCCTGACCCAAGATGCTGCTTCCTCCTCTCCCTGTTCCCATTTCCTCTCTCCTTGCCTTGTTTTAATTCTCTTCCCATATTTGTCAGCACCTGCTACGCGATATACGTCCTGCTTACTTACTAAGCATTCTGCTCTCCCCGGCGAGATCGATGCTCCCTGGAGAGCAGTGGTTCCATCTGTTTGTTCAAGGCTGTATCGCCTCACAGAGAACAGCGTCTGGCGATGAGTGGGTCTCAGTAATAATCATTGAATGAATGAGTGAGAGAATGAATGACTCAGAGCGATGACAGGAGGCCTCTCTGAGGAAGCAAATTTAAGGCTGAAACCTAAACGAGGAGGAGACAGCTATGTATAGAATGTTCCAAACAAAGTTAGCAGCAAGTGCAAAATGCTGAGATGCAAACTGGCTTCTTGTGTTTAAAGAACAGAGAGAAAGGCATCTTGGTGCTCATCTCTCCCCAAGCTGAGGTGAAAAGAGGCTTAAGGATTACTAGGGCAGACCAGACCATCTGGGCTTTGACTACCAGTAGCGATGCTTCCTGTACTCCTCTGGGCTACCCAGGCAGGGGGAGTTCACTCACCACTCTCCCATGCTGGTGTTTTCAGCACCTCCCGGGGCTCAGGCTGAGTTGGCAGCTGGATGTAAGGTTCGGGGGCTGCCTGGGGGTTGTCACTGTGGCAGCTGGAGGTTGGCCGGGTGAAAGGAGATGAAATGACGAGGGCCTGCTTAGTTAGGGGTTGCTGGCAGAACCCTCCAGCGCTTCAAGTCTAAAGGATGCTGTTTGCAGGGGTTGGGGAGGGGGTTAGAAAGTGATGGGTTGTCAAAGAGATCAGAGGCACAGAGATTGATGGAATGTCTGTGGCTCATGATGGAATATCTGAAATCTCCAATTAGTTCTGTATTGGCATAAGTCAGGGTCTGCTTTGTGAGACAGAAATTGGCTAGCACCTGAATATACCATCGTGGGATTGGTTAGTATTAGGCATACCTGCAGCCAATTCTCTGTCCCTCAATCATGACTCAAGTGTCTTCTTGGCCATAGCACTCCGCTGCTGCTGAGCCCAGAAAGTGACCCCAAACCCTCTTGAAGCACTGCCCAGGCAGCCACCGCTAACTGAATGGAGTCAGCACGTGACATGGCTTTGCTGATCCTGACCTGCAGCCTGCTGCCCAGAAGTCACCAAGACACGATTTTAAATCCCTGGGCATTAATTTTTAAAAGTGGTTCTTTTGGGGGCACCTGGCTGGCTCAGTCGGTAGAGCATGCGACTCTTGATCTCCATGTTGTGAGATCCAGCCCTACACTGGGTGTAGGGATTACTTAACATCTTTTAAAAAGAGAAAAGTGGAGTTTTTCGACCTATAGATCTGAAAATGATGACATTAAACTTCTTTCTTGAAGTATAACAAACATAAAGAAAAGTTGCCGAGATGGTAAAGTCACAGCTAGAAGGCTTGTCACCGAGTGAACACCCCCATGAAGCAACTGCACAGGTCAAGAAATTGAGTATTGCCAGCACCTAAGAGACCCCTACACACTCCTCCCCCCGCCGGCTCAATCACTTCACCATCCCTCCGGAAGGGACCACTCTCCTGAATTCATGTCCCGCAGGTAAATCCTGCTTGTTTCCAACTTTATATAAATAAAAGTATGTAGTATGTATACTCTTGTGCTTGGCTTCTTTCAGCCATTATTGTTGTGAAATTCATCTGTATGACTTTGGGAGGGCAGAGGGTGTTAGTGCTAGAAAACATGGAGCCCTGGAGGCCACCCTAAGATCTTGAGCTTTCATTCCAAGCACAGTGAAAAGCCAAGATGTTTGTTTTGAGCAGAGATGGGACACACGGACTTAAGTTTCCGAAAGATCATTCTGGCTGCAGTACTAAGAATAGCCAGTAGGGGCGCGATGGTGAACGCCAGGAGACCAGTGGGAGGCTTCCCCAATAATCCTGAGAGCGAGGAGCTGGTGGGAGCCATCCTGGGGGAAAGAAGTGCTCTGCTTCTAGTTATATTTGGAAGGTAGAGCCAAGTCAGTTGGCTTGTGAATTAGAGGTCAGCATGAGAAAGAGAGAGGAGACAGTAATAACAACTGTGAACTTCTTGACCTGAATTACTGGAGAGTAGAGCTAAGTCCTCTGAGATGGGGAAGGCTGCAGAAGGGGAATATTTGGGGCAGAGAATCAAAAGTTCTCTTTGAAGCATATCAAATTTGAGATGCCTAATAGTCATCCAAGTGGAAAAATCACACAGCAGTTAGTTATATGAATATGAGTTTCAAGAGAAAATTCAGAGTTACCAACTTGAAAAGCATCAGTGTAACAGATGATGTTTAAAGCCACAGGACACTCTGACATCACCAGGGAAGTGAGCAGGGAAGAACCCATGAGGCTGGCCTTTCAGCCGAATGTAAAGGATGAGTGTGATCTCATAAAGAGAAAAGAAAGAAGAGATACATTAAATATTAATACTCCAGTAGCCAATGTTTTAGAACTAAGTGCTTTACATAAATTATTTCACTGTAGTGTCCATGCCACACCTATGAACTTTGACCTCTAATGCCCCAAGTCACCTGCATAACTTAGCAACGGAGCTGGCCCAGGCTGTCCTACTAAAGGAAACCAAGGAACACTGGCTACCCTATATATGTTTGAAGGAAAATGAGCAGACCCTTCTTCCAGTCTATCCTACCACTCTTGACTAGAAGCTACCATCACGTGTTCTGAGTAAGCTGAGTCCCTGTCCAGTCACACTCTTGCCCCACCCCTCCTGACCCACTCGGGAAGGTGGTACCTGACTACCCAGGAGAACACCTGTACTGTGATGGACGGCTGTGTATGTCAACCTGACAAGGCCATTGTACCTGGTTATTCAATCAAACACTACGTGCTGCCAGGTGTTGCTGTGAAGGTATTTTTTTAAAGTTGTGGCCAAATCTGTAATCAGTTGACTTAATGGAGATTGTTCTTGATCATGTGGGTGGGCCTCATTCAATCAGTTGAAAGGCCTTAGGAGAAAAACTAGGGTTTCCTTGAAGACCAGTGTTCTGCCTGAAGACAGCTGCATCATTTCCTGCCCAAGAGTTTCCAACCTGCTGGCCAGCACCCCCGCCCGGTTCAGACTTGTCAGCCCCCACAATAAGATAAGCTAATTCCCTGAAATACATCTCTATATATGTATACACACACACACACACACACACACACACACACACACACACACACACACATACCCTGGTGGCTCTGCTTCTCTGGAGAACCTTGACTGACACATGTACCTGGCTAGCTCCTGAGTTTATTGAGAAGAATTAGCCTGGGCTCCTTACCTGGCCCCTAGGTGAGCAGTGGCTGCTCCAACACTGAGGTCTTAGTGATCCCACGGGACAACCTGCAGCCCGCCCATCATGGTGGCCTAATTTTAATGTTCCAAATGTTTTAAGGAGGAACACTATCTTCATTTCCTATTACATGAAACTGGGACTCTATCTCCATCATTTAGCTTGCTATTAGAACTCTGAGCATTGAAATTGGTAGATTAGGTTCAAGGTGTACGTTGGGAATTTTCCAGAAAGCCATAGAGCCTAATGCTTAGCTATTTCCCTCCTAAGAAAACACTGCATCTCCCACGGGTGTGTCAACACCCTCCAGCCAAAGATGACCAGGAACATGCCCATGGCGGAGCATGTTGGGTTTTATCGCATTACAGCAAAGGAGAATACACTGGGCAGGTGACCGTGGGGCGTCCCAGTAAGAGGGTGCTTGAAATAACATCATGGACTTGGAGCTTTGGTTTCGTGATTTGGCAGAGGGTTTAAAGCTGCAGAGATTCACTCAATGTCAGAGAACTGTCAGAAAGCATAGGCACTTTTGAGAGCAGGTATCTCAATATCTCTCATCATCAGGGAGCACAGGCTGGAGCAGGGACAAAGCTATTGTTAGGGAGGAAGCAGCCGATATTCATTAGCTGGGATAAGGAGGTGTTCTGTATTGTTTAGGCAGCCCAGTGGCCTTCCTTTTTTGTAAGCTCACATAAAATTATGAAATGGCTTGGGCGTGTTTCGTGTCATCCCGTTCACAGAGAGGCCCTGTCTGATGTCGGTGTTTATGTCCAATAGGCCAACGTGCCCCAGCCCTGGGTGCCTGGTCACCTCCCAGCAACACCAAGGCTTCCGACCGGGACAGGCCCATTTCCAGATGTCAGGGGAGCTTTTTTCCCTTAGGTAAGATGAACACCTAAAAAATACTGGGATTCCATAACTGTAGAGTCTCTGGTCTTCAGGAGCCCAAAACAGCAAGCATTTGAGAGGAAGAAAGATGCCTCCATACAACGTGAGGAGAAGTCGGGGAGGGACCACCACTGTCCCCATTATACACTCGTACCACGTGAGCGCACTGTTGATGCGTTGGGGGCAGCCTGCCTGGGATAGAGACAATCTAATGGTCACCCTCCAAACAATGATTTTCTTTTCTTTTTTTCAAATAGTGTCATTCTGTCATTGTTGCCTGAGACCGTTTACCCTGATACTAAAGTTTTACAGAATAAATGTCAAGTGTCCCCATCCAGGGCCAAATACTACAAACAGAGGTGTTCATTTCTGTGAAGATGCCCTGAGTGTTTGTAATTTTGATGAATGTATTTTTTCTTTTTTTCTTTACTCACTAAATTGATGAATGTATTTTTCACAGACAGCTTGCTGAGGAAGAAGAGTGGCTATCATGTACTTGGCAAGCCTACAACATGTGTTGCCTCGATATGGGAAGATGAAGAGACACAGTGGGGAAAGAGAGAACCAGCAGTTCTGCCATAATGTTTTGCAGAAATATGACATTAAAATTAACAATCACAGCAGCAGCAGATGAATGGACCAATTTTACCAAAACCTATAATTGTTATTCAGCAAACACTTACCAAGGGTCTATTATGAGCTAGTCATTACTCTATATGCTGGAAATACACTAGTGAACAAGACAGAAAACATTTCTCTTCTTAGGAAATTTCTGTATATGTTATATATCATGGAGTAAGTGCTGTGAAGGAAAATGAGTTAGGTCAAAGGCATAGAGCAGGGCTCTGATAGTCCCCAAGCCTAAATCTTGCCAGCCACCTATTTTTGCAAATAAAGTTTTATTGGAACACAGCCATGACCATTTATTTTCTGTTGTCTAGGACTGCTTTTCACTCTACAGTGGCAGAGCTGAGTAGTTGGAACAGGTAAAATGCGTCCCACAAAGCCCCCTGTGTTGTCTGCACACGGTGTCTTAGGACAGGGAAGTCCAAAGTCTCCTGGGGGTGCTGGACTGATTACTGTAGGCTAAGTCCTGTAACAAGTTAACCCCAAAAGATACAGTGGCTTAGACACTATAGAAATTTATTTCTTGATTACATAATAGTAGTGGGCATGTGACTAGCTAGCCAGGTCTTTCAGGGACCCAGAATTGATAAGGCTTTGCTTTCCTCAACACGTGGCTTCCAAGGTCACTCCAGGGATTATCTCCATTTCAACCAGCCAGGAGGATGGAAACACATGGTGTATTACTTCATGGCCCAGAAAAAGCTTATATCACTCCCACTAACCCTTCATTGGCTAGAACCCAGCCATCTGGCCACAGTCAAGTGCCTGGGTTACTGGGACATGTAGAACTTGTCGAACCTGTCTGTCCTGCAGTATGTAAGAGGAAGGGCAAAGATTTGGAATGACTGAGGTGACAGCAGGCTATCTCTGCCTCAGACCGGATACAGTTTCCAATTTCCAATAAGAGTTAGCAATTCATTATTGTTTTATCGAGCACTTATTTAACACTGAAGTTGATACACATTTTCATTATATGTTTCTTAGCCATTTACAATTTCTCCTCTCTGAATTTCCTATCTTCGTGTTCTTTGTTCATTATTCAATTGCGGGTCTTAGAATTTTTAAGTCACTCTTACGAGTATTTAAATGATTAAAAAATCATAATCCTATTTGTTGTTTTTCTTTTCATTTTTACATAGTTTTTGAAGGGTGAAAGATTTTTAAATTTTATGTAACCAAATCTTTTTCCCTTTGTTATTCGTTCTACTATTTTCTACTTTGAAACTTCTTATCTACCCAGAGATTAAATACATATTCACCTGTTTTCTTCAACTTTTGTAAGGCTTTACATGTACTTTTTTTCAAATTTCATTGAGATATGATTGACATGAAGCACTGTATAACTTTAAGGTGTATACATTTATATTTTTAAGTCAAGTTCTAAGTTTACTTCTTTTGAAAATAACCAATTTTCTCAACATCAGCTATTAAGTAATTCATCTATTTCTTATTACAATACTCTATTTACTACATTTTAAACTATTTTGTGTTCTAGAGTATGGATGTCTGTTCATATCTTGAATAAATATCATAACATTGTAATTGTTTTATTCTTATAGTCTTTTTATATATTATGTTCATATCTAGTAAGGTAAATCCTTGTCCAAGCATTTCTTTTCCAAACATTTCTTAGCTGTATTTACTCGTTTATTTTTTATAGCTGTATTTTTTCTCATTATAAAGATAATAAATATGGGTTTATGTGAAATACGTGAAAATATAAAATCCTTAGGTAACTTTTATGTTAAATTCCTTATAAATCCCTGCAAATATTCTAATTATGTTTATATTATACCCATAGTTTAATTTGAGAACCTAACATATCTTCAAAACCTTGAAAACACTCCTCATTTGTTCTTTTCTGTTCTTTGGGAATACTTTTTAGTTTTCTTCATATCGATCTAGTACATTTCTTATAATTTCAGCCCTAGGTACTTTAAATTTTTAATAGTATTTAAATATGATATTTTTCTCATTTTATTTTTGTAAAAAACAATGTTGTAACTGATCATAGAATTTTTCAACTGATTTTCTTATATTTTAAAGAGAAACAATCACATCAGCTCAAAATAACAATTTATTTTTGTAAATAAACGTACAGCTCTTCTTTTGCTACCTTCCTCTTCAGTTCTTGCCTCATTGCATCCCTTGAACAGTGTTGTTGCCCAGCCATGGTCCCCAAAACTCTAGTGTCCCAGAAATTTATAAAATGCTGGTACTTTATCTTCCTCTCATAAGTTCATGACTTGTACTTGAGTCATATGGTGAAGAAACCCAGTTAAACTTATTTAATGCTGCATAACTACCATACCTAATACTCCAGAAAATGTCCATTAATCTACCTCAGGACAATGGCAATCAAAGTCTCAAATATTCCCATCCTGCAAGCATATGTCCTCTTAGCTTTTCCCACCTAGAAATTCTATAGTCATCTCTGCTCCTAAAACCTGTGTTCATAGGTTGAAGTTACAGTAAGTCTGGCTAACAACTTCCAAACAAGGTTGAAAAATGCCTGTGATTAAAAAAAGGCATCTTTACTCTATTAATGTGATGTATTATAATAGTTAAATCTGTTGGTTTATGTTTTCTTTTTTTCTTAAATAGACTTGCCAGAGGTTTATGTAATTGATTGTTCTTTTAAAAGAGTCTGCTCTTTGATTTATCAAGTCTATGATTTTTGTGGACTTTATTAATTTCTGCTTTTATCTTTACTGTGTTTTCCTCCTGCTTTCCTTGAATGTACTTTGCCACCATTTTTTCTAATTTAGGGAGTTGGGTCCTTAGTTCATCTATTTCCATATTTTCAACTATGTATCAAAGCGTATGAGATTTAGCTAAATGCCAAAATGCTTCCATTGCTCGAGAAAAAAAAGGGGAAAAAGGAGTAACTTATTAAATTTCAGGCTCATTGCTTCTCTCATAGAATGCAATGCATTAAACTTTACATCAAAAAAAAAAAAGCTAATATAGATAAAAATAGAAAACAACTGGCTTTGGGAAACAACTTTAA
This sequence comes from Spilogale gracilis, assembly GCA_004023965.1. Taxonomy (NCBI): domain Eukaryota; kingdom Metazoa; phylum Chordata; class Mammalia; order Carnivora; family Mephitidae; genus Spilogale; species Spilogale gracilis. The sequence continues at coordinate 12,738 of PITA01002558.1, read as the reverse complement.
AAAGTTATGAGGTATGCCCATCTGAAACACCTCCACTCCCTTCAGCTCTGAGCAAATCAAAGTCATGGGCCAGCCAGAGAAGCACTCAGCGGACATGAATATGCATCGCAAGGGCTATTCTGGAAATAAACGTTGGCCTTTTATTCAGCTCAGGTTTGTATTTATACAATACATCAACTCCCATCAGTTGGTTAAGGGCTGCTGAAGGTAGGGGCCACTTTTACAGGAAAGTCCACAGGTGAGGAAATACCCATGCTGGCAGTCAGAAGTCAGACGGTGGAGGTAAAATCATAAGGATGAGGGGAGATAATGGGGGGAGCAGGGTGAGGCTACAGGAGTGTCCTGACAGCTACCATAGGCGCATTGGATTTCCTGCCCCTCAGCCTGAAATAATGTCTCACCAGGCTTGGTAACAGTGCTGCAGTCACTGATGGGCTAATTTGCTTTCCGGGAGACATAAAACTTTAAAAGGGATTTGTTCCTAGTCTAGATGAGAGCATGACCTGCTATCGGCTCATCAGCAGAGAAGCAGTCTCTGAAATGCAACCGAGAAGGAGAAAAATTGAGCCCATGGATGCTGTCCAGGAGTGGCAAAGCTGCACAGGCACTGGGGATGAAGAAAGTCCCTCTTCAAAGTTAGGAGACATCAGAAATCTCTGGAGCTGTTGCTAAAGGAATGCCCGCTTCAGAGGGGTGGAAGGGACAAGGGAAGCAGCAAAGGCAGAGACCAACTGCACTTTCATGACAAGTGCATTGTCTTAATAACTGCTTCACTCTTCCAGGGACTGCTCGTGTCGCAAGATCCTAAATCATAGCTAAGGGAAACCATCATCTCTCCTATTTCTAGATCAATTTAGATGGCCTTCAGTCAATTTCTGCACCTCTGAATAGGGGTGGAAATAAAAACTGCTACCTCCCGGGAGTAGTTGTAACAATGGATTAAACGTAGGGAAAGCCTTTTAATTAACAAATGCTTGCTAATAAACGCAAGTAGTTCTCGCAAGACTTCGTTCAGCTTAATTAGTATGGCACTTTAGTCTCCAAAGCACAATGCAAATGCCATGCAAATAAAACGAACTTGACCCTACTTTTCATCGCAGATTTGGAGAATAAAATCTGGGTTCCAGCCAGCTCGGTGACACTGATAGATTTACCCTCCAAAGTGGTATTTTCAACACTGAAATGTGTTTTCATCATCATGCCCTTTTAGTAGATATAATTCTCTCCCATTCATTAGTTGAGTTTTACAAACTCTAGCCACCTAAGAATCCTCACTGACAGCCCTGGTCTTTATTTTGCCTCAGGGAACTCTGAATAGTTACCATCAAAATGCTTTTCCTCTCCATAAAGTACTTGACCGGGGGCCCTGAGCCCCTGTCTGCTTTTTTGATGAATGGCTTCCTCAACGAAGGCCCTCACGCACCAATTTGCAATTCTATGTTTTCCTCCACGTTCCTGACAGCAAACAATGATGTCCTCATAGAATTCCTTTCTGATTTCAGCTGAAATTAAGAGGCCACAGGAACATTGCATTAGTCTCAGTTTCCGAGCCACTCAGGTCTGCCTACAAGCTTTGCCCCCAGGTTGTGACTGTGAAGCCAGGTCGCTACCCTCACTGGGAGTCCTCTGCAAACCAGCCAACCGCTTGGACAGACCAGTGGCACAAGCTAGAAGTATGGTGGAGTGACCCCTTGGGGGGTGTGGGAGACAAAAGTGGGAGGTGGAGCTGAGACCTCATTTCCTTTCCCTTCCCCCCAAGATCCCTCATGGACTATTTGCAGACTCTGAAAATGTCTGTGAAACCAAGCAATTAAGCTGTGCTTGTTAGGGTTCTGTGATCAGCCAAGTAGCACACTCCTTGTATTTTTTCCTCCCTCTCTTTCTTGCATTTTTTAAAAAGCACGTAATATAAAATTTACCATTTTAGCTAATTTTAAGTGTACAGTACGGTAGCATTAACCATATACACATTGTGGTCCAACAGAAGCCTAGAATTTTTTCATTTGCAAAACTGAACCTCTCTACCCTTTGAACGTTAACTCCCCTTTTCCCCCCTTCCCATCCCCTGGCCATCACCATCCTTGTTTCTGTTTCCCAGAAAGACTACTGTCAATCCCTCATTTCAGTGGAACCATGAAGTATTTGTCGTTTTGCGGCAGGCTTATTTCCCCTAGAAAAATGTCCTCAAGGTCCATCATGTTTTTAGCATGAGACAGGAATTCCTTCTTTTTTTAAGGCTGAATAATATTCCAGTGTGTGTCTATATCCTGGCTTCTATATTTGTTCATATATGGATGGGCATTAGGTTGTTTCCACTTCTTCGATATCGTAGTGCAGTGAACAAGGGTGTGCAAATATTCCTTTGAGATGATGTCTTCAATTCCGGGGGCAGGGGGGCAGGGTCTTCAAGGCCCCCTTCCCAGGCTGCACCTGTTGGCGTGAAGCTTCTGCCACATCTGGGTTCTACAACCCTCTCAGATGGGCACAACTGCAAGGTGGTATGAATATTAACCCAGAGCCCCATTGATGCCACATCATTTCTCTTTTATCCTCATACAAAAATCCGGCGCTCCTTGAAGCTCATACCATAGGTTTGTATCTCCTTCTGGAGGAGAGGCAATTAGGCCATCTTCTTACATCTGTCATCCACTGGTCATCCAGGTTTGGCCAGCTGCTCTGGCTGACAACTCTGGGGAATCTTTCTTCCTTCACTTCTCTGTGCACATCTCTTCTTTGGCTCCTGCCTCGTAACATTTCCTACACCCTAATACAGAACAGCGGCTAGGGGCATGAGCTCTACAGTCCAAGCGAGGGGGTCAACTACCACCTCTGCCTATCTCTGTGATGTTAGATAAGCTCCTTCACCTCTCTGTGCCTCAATGCCTTTTCACATATAATGGGGATGAAATAGTGGTATCTATGTCATGGAAATGGCAGAAGATTAAATGAGTTATTGTATGTAACATTCTTAGAAGATTTTTTTGGTCCATAAGTGCCTAGGAAGTTTAGCTAACACTATGATTCATTTTTATAATCATCTTTATGGGAATATTTTTCATCCACATAGATGAATCCTACACGTTAGGCTTACAGTTGGACCATCTTAGGGACATAGGCCTCCCACCAGACTCTGATTTAGGCACTGTAGTCTGTTCAGGCCTACCATTACAAAATCTCACAGACTGGGTGGCTTAAACAATACCCACTTATTTTTTCACAGATCTGGAGGCCAGAAGTCCGTGATCAAGATGCCAGCAAATTCAGTGTCTAGTGAGGGCTCTCTTCCTGGCTTCTAGAGGCCACCTTCTCACTGTATCTTCACAGGGCTTTTCTTCTGTGTGTACGTGGAGGGAGAGAGTGCTCTTTGATGCCTCCTCCTCTTAAAAGGACTCCAGTCCTATAAGCTTAGGACTCCACCCTTAAGATCTCATTTAAACTTAACTACCTCTTTAAGGGCCCTATTTCCAAATAAGGTGTTAGAGCTTGAATATATGGATTTGGTGGAACACAATTCAGTCGCTAACGAGCACACATTTCCATGGTCACAACTTGAAAATATCATCTGGAAACATTAATACCAGTCATAATCCCCCATCCTGCAAGCTCTTCAATGCACTCTCTTACCACCCCCACTCTCTGGCTTCCCCAGATTCCTCCATTCCTCTCTAACATTACCTCTTCAGCTCCTCTTCATGCACTTCTTTTTCCAAAACTCTTCTCTTGGACCCAATAACTGATGGTCTCTAAGTCTCTGGCCCAGGCATTTCAACATATTTATTGCATCAGCATTTCTAAGCCCTCTCCAAGAATGTGTGTTTAAGAATTCACAGGTGTACTTCAGAGCCACATCCTGTCTCTCCAAGTGTTGGAGGAATGCCCAAGGAGATGTCACTATTCTGGAAAGAAGTCCTCTAGGACACCCAGAGAAGTGCAGCAACCCAGGAGTCCATTTGGGTACAGCCAGTATTTCATCCCTCAGTTCTCTGCCAGGACAGCAGCACAAGCAAATAAGCCAAGGAGAGAATTAGCCCTCATCACCTCACGTAGCCAGGAAATAAAATGGACTGATTCCTGATGCTCCTTAATTGTCCTGCTGCAGGGAAAACTATGATCATGTTATTTATCTCCCTCCTCCCCCGTTCTATTCATCCTCAATCAGCTCTGTCAGCTTCAGTTTCATCTTAGGTAAAAATGTAAAGACAGATACCTCTTAGGAGATGAAAGAAAGTAGTATCAGATAATATATGAAAAATAGCCCAATAACTGAAGCATGATGGCCCCTCAATGGATGCTAGTTCTTGCCCCCATTTCTTAACCATTCTTGGAGCATTTGCATTTTATATATTTATTTTATATTTATAAAGAATGTATAGGAATATGATATTGGATAGGAATATAAAAGGGAAAAATCACTAATAATTCCACTACCTTAACACAGCTATGTCCCATTTTATATATTCCCTTCCACTCTTTGGTTATATGATTGTGTATTTTTAAGGCACTGCAATCAAGAGCATGCATAAAATTTCACATTGTTATGTTTTTATGTTTATTGTCTCCAAAATTAAAATGTTCATGACTGTATAATATTTCATCAAGGGAATATAGTATGATTTAATTAATCATCCTATCACTGAAGAGTTAAGTTGGTTCCAGTGTTTCCTTGTTATAATGAGGAAGTTCAATAAACACTTCTATGGCTATTCTTTTCCTTATTTGAGATTATTTCCTTCTGACATATTTCTGGAAGTGGAATTTCTATGTCAGACAATGGAAATATTTTTAGAGCTCCTGATGCACTTTGCCTAGTTGCCTCCCAAAGTATTTCTGCAGTCTCTACTGCCACCAATAGTATCTAAGCAGGAGTAGAGACACTTCTTCTTCTTCTCAGTTTTAAGTGTTTAGTTACGTTAAGAATTTAGACCAGGAAAGGCCAAATCCCTCAGGCTACTTGACCTGAAGGAGAAGGCAGTGTGTGTACAGCTTCACTATCTTGCAGGATTTTCTCTAAAATCCCTACTCTCTAGAAATATCCCATCTTCTTGCCTCTTTCTATTCCTAGAGTCACCTTTTCTGCACCAGTCCTGAATTTTTGTCATCTCCAGACGTAGACTCTCTTGATGATCATGTAGACAGAACAGTTTTGAACATTCAATTTTATGGCTGCTCTGGTTACTCATTAAAAAGGTTCAGTTTTGCTGGGCTAAAGCCTAGAGGGAGAGAGATATCAGAATGGGCAAGTGGACAAGGCCTTCCCATCCAATGACACCTTTGTGGGGTCCCCAGAATCCAGGAACAAGTCTTTAACTCTGCAAGACCAAAAACTCAATTTTGCCTGATCTCCTGCCTTAAGGGAAGGCCAGAAAAAAGGGAATTCATTCAAACAAAATCCAGCCAAGTGATGACTTTTGTTAATGCTTAGAGTATGTAAATGATGTACAAATTTGAGATGTTGTGTTCCTAAAAGTATCTGAGAGGGGGAAATAACTGGGGCAATCACTATGAAGGGATAGAGAGGAAGTAGGTGTTACCCATTTGGTAACTTGCTAACATGGAGAAACCAGGGGCTAAGACTGGGGAGTAGAACCATGGGATCTTTCCAGAACTAGGTCACATGCACACTTCTAGACTAATCACAGGCAAAAGAGGAGCATAGAATTATCTCATTGGTTTAGACAGTCATTTGTTTCTTAGGGATGTGCACAGTAACCTGAGAATAAAATTGAAATTCAATCACTAAGGAAGAAATAGAACAGCCAGTGGGGGGGTTACACACACTGGTGATGAACACAAGAGAGATATAGTCTCTGTGATGGTGACAGTTAAGAAACAACCCTTAAATATATTATCTCACGTTGTACTAATTGCTATAAATGGAAAGTTGGATTTTATGAGATCAAAAAAACTCAGTAAGATTACAAGGTAAGGTTACTTTCATCATTCATTAATTCCATCTTTCATTGCACGCAGCATGGTGGTTTCCCAAACCACATGTTTTAGACAACATCCCTTGGATTGAGTGCAGTGTGGTAGGCAGAATAATAACCTCTAAGAGTCCATGTCCTAATCCCTAGAACCTGTGAAATACCATCTTATTTTACAAAAGGGATTTTCCAGATGTGATGAAGTTAGGGATCTTGGAATGGAAAGATTATCCTGGATTACACACACAGGCCCAGTATGATCCTTATAAGAGGAAGGCAGAGAAAGAGACATGAGAACAGAAGCAGAGTGATGTGACTACAAGCCAAGGAATGTGGGTGACCTCTAGAAGCTGGAAAGGGCTAACAGCAGATTCTCCCCAGGTGCCTCTCGGAAGGCAATTCTGCTGACACCTTGATTTTAATCCCATAAGACCCCACTTCAGACTTCTGACCTCCCAAACTGGAAGATGATAAGAAGTGTTGCTTTAAGCCACTAACTTTGTGGTCATTGTTATAGCAGCAGTGGGAAACTAACACACCAATCAGTGCCAGTTCAGACTCCTCACATTTGTCTACCTCTAATTACCTGAAGATGAAAGCCAGAGAAAGCAGGTCACCCAGGAACTCAAAGGAAGGGGCTCATGTCAATCATTTTGAACAGCTTTAACTGAAGGGTAGGTGACCTAAAAAGAATTGCTATAATATTTTCATGAGTCCTCTAAAGAGATGTGAAGAGAGCTTGATTCTTTACAAGTATTCTCTGAAATACAGTCTGAAGAGACAGTTACATTTTTCCATCTGAGCTGAACTTCCCAAGATCTCATCCTCCAGTGTATGTAATAGAGAACATGAGTTAAGGTCATCATTTTCTTCTCAGAGAAACATACCAACAGCTAGCAGTATTTTTCTAGCAATTCTCCAGAGCTGGTGCCCATGCTGGATGTAATCCTTCTCCAGAGGAGGACTCTGACCTGCAGCTCTCTGGTGAATTAATCTTGAGCTTTCCCTTGTGAACTGAATGAAGATTAAGAGGTAGATGCTGAGGTCCTTGTAGTACTTGGGATAAAAGTCCGGCGAAAAAAGGCAACCAACCATCATCTGGGGACGGAAACTATCATTAGAGCACAAGTCTAGGGGCACCTGGGTGGCCCAGTCAGTGAAGCATCTGCCTTCAGCTCAAGCCATGATGCCAGGGTCCTGGGATCCAGCCTCGCATCGGGCTCCCTGCTTTGCAGGAGGTCTGCTTCTCCCTCTCCTTCTTTTTTTTTTTTTTTGACTTTAAATTTATTTTATTTTTTCAGTGTTTCAAGATTCATTGTTTATGCTCTCTCTCTCCTTCTGACACTCCCCACTGATCATGCTCTCCTGCTCTCTCACTCTCTCGCTAATGAATACATTTCTAAAAATTATTTTTTAAAGATTTTATTTATTTATTTGACAGAGAGAAACACAGCTAGAGGGGGAACACAAGCAGGGGGAGTGAGAGAGAGAGAAGCAGGCTTCACCGAGCAGGGAGCCCAATGCGGGGCTCAATCCCAGGACTCGGGGATCATGACAACTGAGCCACCCAGGCGCTCCAATTTAAAAAAATTATTAAAACAACAACAACATGGGATGCCTGGGTGGCTCAGTTGGTTAAGCGACTGCCTTCAGCTCAGGTCATGATCCCAGAGACCCCGGATCGAGTCCCACATCAGGCTTCCTGCTCGGCAGGAGGCCTGCTTCTCCCTCTCTCACTCCCCCTGCTTGTGTTCCCTCTCTTGCTGTGTTTCTCTCTGTCAAATAAATAAAATCTTTAAAAAACTACAACAACAACAATAACAAGAACATGAGTCTAACAGGCAATAAAATAAGTGGAAATGAGACATTTAAATAAAAATTTAAAAACCGCTAATACGAAGAAGTACAAAGTCCCAATGAGCAAACTCTCCTATTGAGGGTCCAAAATGTCATTTTATAGAATTTAAAAAGCAAGCAAAAGCCTTTATCTCCTCCCCATCCCTTCCTGCCCAGCCCTGTGCCACTGCCTTGGCATGGGCTCTTGACATCCCTTGCCTTAACGACAAAATAGCTTTATAACTTATCTTTCTGTCTCATCACTTTCCAGTCTACTTCCCACACTGCTGCCAGAGAGGATTTTAAAAACATAGATCTTATCAAATCACTTCCTACTAAAAATGATTTGCTGACTCCTAACACCAAGCACACCCGGGAGGAAATAGCACACATCTCCCTGTCTGAGCTGGCCCCGCTCTCATTCATGCTGTTCATGACCTTCAGCACACAGGACCAAACTGAGCTGTCGGAGCACGCCATTTTGTTTCAAAACTTCATACAGTCACACAGGCTCTCCCACCTATCTGGAATGTCTTTTCTCCCACCCCACCCCCAAATCCGCCTAGCAAATTCCAGTTCATTCTTTCAGAACAAACACAAACATCTCTCGGTGACCTTCTTGGCTCCTTCAGACTTGATTCTCCTGACCGCCGATGCTTAGCTCTATGGTAGCTGTTATCAGGGTGTACTATTGTTCTTTTTCATATATCTTTCTTCTGAACCTGACCATGAGCTTCCTGAAGACTCTAGCTTAGTCACTGTTTCATCCATGACAGCCAACGCAGAGTCATGTACTCAGTAAATGCTTCCCAAAAGGAAATTAGTGGAAAGTAGTTTGCATGTAACATGCATGTAACAACTATTTGTGGGAATGACTTTTTTCTCACATACTTAAGAAGTCTGGAGTTTGGAGCATCAGCCAGGAGAGCAATACTTCCCAAATGTATCTCCAGCAGACTTACCTCTCCTTGGCCAGAACCACATCATGTGGCTGCCATAGGCTGCAAGGACAACTGGGAAATGTTTGTTCACCAGGCATATTGCCATTTGGAACAAAATCCATCTTTTCTTTGAAAGAAATAGTGAACGACTATTGGGTACACAATAAGCACAGAAAGCATGCGTGAGAGCCTGCATGTGAAGTTGTATCTTAACAAGGCACTTGAGACAAAGCTTCTGCAGGTCATGGTGCCCAATCCAGGAATCAAGCACAGAAAACACTTACTCTAATGGTTCTCCCCCAGTCGCAGAACTTGTCTAAAATGCAGATGCCCGTGTTGAATGAGAATGGCAGAGGTTGGGGATCTAAAACGTCGGTCCAGCATGCACCACTGTGTACGGCTGATGCAACCAGATGAGACAGCCCTGAAGACACGTTGTGAAAACTCCAGAAGCACTTCTACGACATGGCCAGTGTTCAGCCTCTGCCTTAGACTCTTGCTCTTTGGTTTATACCACAAAGTCAAACCTCAGATGGGAAGATGAGAGTACAAGGTAATGGCTAAGTGCATGTGCTCTGGAACCCTTCTGTCCTAGCTCCTTCCTGCACTAGGGGAGAAATCTCAAGGAAATTAATTAATGCCTCTGTGAGTTTTCTCATCCTCAAAATGGGATAACAGTAGTACAACCAGCATGGGGTCACCAGAGGGTCAAATAAGATGACATCTATATAGAACCGGAGTTGAGGGCTGACACATAGTAAGTATTCAGTAGGTGTTAGGTACTGATATCACCCCAGACCCATGAGCAAAGAGTGAAGAATTTTCTTTCAGTTGTTTCTTTTTTTAAGATATCTTTTGTCAGGTTAAAGAAGTTCCCTTGTATTTTCCTTGTATTGAATATTGAAAAATTTTAATCACGAATGAGTGTTGAATTTTGTCAAATGCTTTTCTGCATCTACTGAAATGGTCCTTTGATGTTTCTCTTTTATTCTGTTCATGTGATTATTGCACTGACTTCTTTGAATGTTAAGTTAAACTTGCATTCTCAGAATTAAATCCTATTTGGTCATGATATATTATCCTTTTTTATGCTGTTGGATTTGATTTGCTAATTGTCAAGATTTTTTGTGGCTATATTCAGAGGGTTATTGACCTGCAGTTTTTTTCTTGTAATGTCTGTCTGGTTCAGGTATCAGAGTAATGTTGGCCTCATAAAATGGGAAGGAAAATATTTTCTCCTAAATTCTGAGAGAGATACACAATTGATACTATTTCATCCTTAAATATTTGCTAGAAATCACCATTTAGGCATGGATATTTCTTTGTGGAAATATTTGTAATTATATATTCAATTTATTGAGACCTACAGGACTAGCGATTTTATCCCATTAGAAATAAAAATCTCTGGGGCACCTGGCTGACTTAGTCAGTTAGGTGTTGGGGGCGGTGTGATCCCCCCCCCCCCGCCATGCTGCAAGCCATCAAAAACTATGGTGGAGGTACCCATGAATGTACCCTGTGGGCCGGGGCAATATGTCCTTTGTGTCCCTGGGATGTGCACCTGGGCAAGCGCTCATCCAAGGCATGGAGAGTCATGCCAATCCTTATGAAGCTTAATAATTGCAGGATTGTGGGGGCACAACAAACTTAGTGAAATCTTTACTAACATAAATAGCTTAGACATTGCAACCTCCTGTTTGTGTGACCATTCATTCACTTCCTATGCTGGGGAGAAGTAAAACGTTCTAATAGATAAGGATTTGCAGGAACCATCTGTTGCTCAGGACATGCCTGCCTGTAATCGATCAGTCTATAGATTAGGATATAACTGGCACATCCTGCTTTATTGTTTGGACCCTTCAAAGAAATAGGCACATCCCGTTTTGTTGTGTGAGACCCTCAAGGGCACAAGGCACGTCCTGTTTTTGCAAGGACCCTCAAAAACACTATTGTCACTATTGTCACTCAAGATTGATGATCCATCAAAGAAACTCTTTGATCATATGGTTTCCATCTGAAAAAATATATAACTCTCTGCTATAAAGAGCCCTGAGAACAGTGTTTTCAGGAGATCCCTACACCATCTTTGAAATTTGGTCTCCTCACCACGAAAGCGCCGACGCCTTCTCTCACCCTCAGATCCTGACTGTTGCTGGGCCTGGTCCCCGGCAATTAGGCACCAGACTCTTGGTTTCAGGTCATGATCTTGGGGTCATGAGCCTAAGCCCCACATCCAGCTCCACTCCCAGCAAGGAGTTTGCTTGTCCCTCTCCTTCTGCTCATTCACCCCCTGCCCCCAGCTCACACACACACACTCTCTCTCAAATAAATAAATAAAACCTTAAAAATAAGAGAAATAATAATCTCAGCATCTGTGAAGCTACACCACTGTCTTACCTTCACTCTTCCTTGTCAGGGACACTCACAGTTACCGGAACCACTTGGCGACTGCTTGCTCCGTGGAAACACACCGCTCACTGGAATCCAGGTCCTCTGCCCCAATCAGGTATGAGCTTGAATGCAGCTTTCCCACTAGCGTGGCTCATATGGGGAAAAGATGAACCAGGAGGCTGAAAGTAGGTCTACTTGGGCGCTGGTTGGAGGCGCAGGTGCTTCTAAGCACACTGGATACTGCCTTAGAGATGGTATAATTTGCATATTCTCTACAATGGTTTCCCAGCAGATGGCAAAGAAGGCTCTCCTCTAACCGGTGAGGTCTATGGCAGCCTTGAAGAGGCTACTGTGGCTGAGACTGCATACAGGGTCAACCAACACATCCCATCAGTCATTCAACAAATACCTATCATGTGCCTCCTATGGGTCAGACACTGTTCGAGGAGATGGTATTTTCCTGATGCATGTGTTAGGAAAATAATTCCATCTCAGAAAACCCAGGTATATTACTGAATCAATAGCACAAGTCAAAAAACTTTTTTGTTTAAGACTTTATTCATTTATTTGACAGAGAGAATCACAGCCACAGAGGGAACACAGGCAGGGGGAGTGAGAGAGGGAGAAGCAGGCTTCCAGTCGAGCAGGGAGCCTGATGCGGGGTTCAGTCCTGGGACTCCAGGATCACAACCTGAGCCAAAGGCAGACGCTTAATGACTGAACCACCCAGGTGCCTCAAGTCAAAAACTTCTAAGATAAAAAAGAAGTCTTCAAAAATGGTTATGCTCCCCCTCCCCTAACTTGGGCCTCCAGACTCTTGTGAGGCAACAAATCCTTTGTGTGAAGGGGTCTGTAAAGGAAAATTTCCTTAAAGGAATAATCACCTACAACAACAACATCAAAAGTTTATGGAATTCAGCCAGCAGCTATAGTATGAACATCTTATTCAGCACACCTGGAACATTTTCCAGAAATGAAAATATACTCGGTCATAAAATAAGTCTCAATAAATTTCAAATGTTTGAAATCATATAGAATATATCCTCTAGCCACAGGAAAATAAAATGAAAAGAATAAAAGGGTAATGAGGAAAAAAACACAAATTAAGTGATATATTTCTAAAAAAAACCAAGAACACTAGGTCAAAAAAGAAATCACAGTGGAAATTAGAAATTATTCGGAATGAAAGGATAATTACAATATAACATATCAAAATTTTTAGGATGTGGCTAAAATAGTACTTAAAAGAAGATAGCTTTAAATATTTCCATTTTTAAAAGGCTGATTAAGTATACGTTAACCAATTAACTAAGTATATATTTCAAAAGTTAAAAAAGATTAGCAAATTAAAACCTATTCAAAGCAGGGTTTGCCTGGTACACAGTAAGTACTATACATGTGCTAGCTGTTACTATTATTATCTAGCTTAGGAGGGGAAAATGGGTGCAACACAGGCTTTATCAAAACTTACCAGGAGGGGTCAAGATGGCGGAAGGCCAGGTGACCGCATTTCGGGGAGTTCCCTGAAGAGAGCTGAATTCCAGCAAAAAAACCACTACAAGACCACCGTGAACACCCATGAAACCAGCCTGAAATGTGATATTTCCCACTTCTGGACCGCCACGAGAGACAAGGAACATCGGCAA